>JAFEMH010005385.1:0-67500 GCA_022495995.1 Adenophora triphylla var. japonica
ACTAGGTTGAATAGTTTTAAGTTTGAAACCGTTAAAATTCTAACTATTCGATCGGGAATAAGATGGAGAATTAAGCTGGAGGACTAAGGCGAAAAGCTCAAAACTGCAGAAGGACTAAGCGCAAATATTTAAAAGTTGAGGGACTAGTTTGCAAATATTTAAAAGTTGAGGGACTAATTTGCAAATATTTAAAAGTTGAGGGACTAGTTTGCAAATATTTAAAAGTTGAGGGACTAATTTGCAAATATTTAAAAGTTGAGGACTAAATTGCAAATATTTAAAAGTTGAAGAATTTGTTTGCAAATACCTAAAAGATGGAGGACCTTTAAGTAATTAACCAAAAGTAGAAGGACTTAAGTGAAAATCCTAAAAGAGGAAAGTTACCTTAAAGTCAAGAATTATGAAAAGATGGAAAAGAGAACAATCCTAAATAAAAATCAAACCATAACTAGGGAATTACAAATCGAGAATAAGGAAATTCCCAAATAAGGAAAGTTTCCAAAAATAGAAACTTTCCAAACTTAGAAAGTTACTAAATAAAGAAAAGAAAGAAGTTAACGCATAAGGTTTAACTAAGTAGAGATAGTTAACGACAAATGCGAGATACTAAGTTACTCTTACGTGTTTGTAGATACGCACGGGAAGAGCGGTCCAAGAAGTTAGACCAAGGTAAGGGATTACGTTCCTTTACTGTATTTGAATTCTTTTCCATTGGAACTCCTATACCTTCTTGATATAATTGACTATCAAATGGCATGATAGTTATTGTGCAAATAATCTGCGTTATTGAACGTTACTTGGAAATATCTATATTTTGTGATAATGTTGTTGTTCACAAAATATCGAAGTTTGAAACTTGTCATATGCATACCTGTACCTCTGTATGCTTTCTCGTTCTAGCATGTTTGTGGAACCACTTACTTGCTTAGAATGGACATGCCCAGTTAGAAAAGGCATTGTCAGAACTTGTCTAAGGACTTGTTCTTATTAGGGATTGCATGAGTGATCACATGCCTTCTCTCAGGAATTGTCTGATTACAAGGGCAATTCTAGACCCCGAGCATATATGTGTGTGATGCAGTATATGTTTCGACCCACACTAATGGCTTGATGAAGCTAGGTGTATTATTGTACCTTTGGCATTGAGGTTATAATGTACGTTGGAATTGAAAATTGTATGAATCCCTGTGAATCGTAGTGCCATATTTCCTTGAAGATTATTTTAAATGGTGTCTTGGCTTGTATTGTACATGATCTATTATAAAACTAAATTAACCTATCCTTGTATGATATTATTGAAGTGTTCATTCCGGTCGTCTCTTCTTAGTACCCGAAGAGACATCGTATGAACTTGCGAGCATTCATTCGCTCACCCTTTCTCCCTTAAATTTTTCTTTCCGGGTTCTAAGTAGAAGGGAATTGGATTGGTCGCGAGAAGGGCGACGCTTGGAGAATAGGGTTTATTGAACAATTAGTTATTTCATTTGGTTGTAAGTACATTAATGGCTAGTGTGGTTTTACTAGGACAATAAGTATTTATTTTCGCTTCCGCATTTATTAAGTATTTATGGTATTTAATGACATTTATGATGTAATAGGGTTTTGGGGTGGAAACCTAATATTTTGAAGTTATATTTAATGCCATTGAATGCTCATTTATGTATGGAAAATTAGGGGTGTTACGGTTGGTATCGAGCAATGGCTTTAGGTCTTATGGGAGAATTAGACTTAAATACTTGAAGATAGTTGAATTGACCTTGAGAAATGAGAGTTAGCCTATTCAACTTAGAACTAAGTAAAAGAAGTTGGAGAGACAACTTACTTGTATGCTTTGAGGATTATATTTTTGCCTTATTTTAAAAGAAGTGTATATATTATGTATTGGAGTTATTTTAATTAAGTTCTTTGTCGATGTGGAGTTTATAGAGAATAAGGCGACTAAGAGTAACTAAAAAGTCGAAACATGGAGGTACATATTAAAAATAGCTAACCGAGAGTGGAATAAGCTAAGTGTGAAATTGCCGGATGAAGAAAAGCGAGTGTATGACCTCGAGAAGAAGATAGATGAACAAGAAAAGTGTGAGTTGGAGCTAAGGAAGTCGGGCTACCGAGATATATGCGAGAGAATTAGATATCCAAGCCAAATATGACGAGCTAGCAACCGAACACGAGAAGTGTGGAATCTAGAGATCAAGTGGAAGATCGGAGAGGACGCGATGGCTAATCGAAGTCATGGGAGTTATTTTATTTAAGTTGATTCGGACTTAGTCTAGTAGTTTTCGGTTGAAATTGAATTTTTATTTCTAGTAGAAAGATTTTGAGACAGGTTTATGTCCTTTTACCCAAGTCGGTATTAATAAAAGTTTTAGTTAATTTTATTACTCGTACCAAGTATGATAATTAACTATCCCTTATAAAGAAAAGTCAGTTTAACTTGTTGAGAAACAACAAGAAAAGCATAGACCAAGTGAAACGGCCTATGGAAACCATGGGCGAAGTAAGACGACCATGGGGATAAAAGTGAAACTAGCTAAGTGAAACGGCTTGTGAAACCATGAGTCGAAGAAAGATGACCATGGAAAAAAAAGTGAACTAGTCAAGTACAACGACTAGTAAGATAAAGTCAAACTAACTCAGAAAAACTTTAGTTGAAAAGTAAATTGTAAAGTCTTTTGAAGACAAAAAATTATGTAACTGACCAAGTAAAAGGTTAGTAAGGTAATAAAAGTTAAAGCTTTCCGAGACGAAAAATCTCAGAGTTAACGAACCATCTGACGAACATTAAGTTAATGGTCTGGTATCAAAGGCCAAATGAATAAAACTTTCGTCTATAGGAGACGTGAACCAAACCGTAGTCTAGTAAAGTGACTAACGAGTGAAAGGGAAAAACTAGCAAGTAAAAAAAAAAAAGCTAGCACAAAGTTTAGAAGTTAAATACAATAGTCAGGCATGTAAAGGTACTGTTGTACCATATTCATGATAAGTATCAATGAAATAAGTGCATATGACTGAAACAAAGTAATCCACAGATGTCGTCTCGCAGAAGATCCGGAAGTACAAAGACGAGGTCAGAAGAGCGGCATAAATATATTACTATGAGTTACAGGATCTTAAGGGTGCTAGGATTAGGAAAGAGAACCCAGCGGAACCAGTGGTTCCTACCATTCAGGATATTGAGGATGTAGCCGTTCAAAATCTTGTTGAAGACTTAGAAAGGATCGAAGCGTCCCCAATCATGATTGAAGATGATGAGGAAGAGGAAGTGCCTAGCGAAAAACCTAAAGGAAGTTTTAGGAAAGAAAGTGAAATTGGAAGTGGAAGGGAGAATTGTTTGGTTTTAGTGATAGAAAGAAGAGTAGATAGTAGTAAGAATTATTCTTGTTCTAGTGGAAAGAACGTATGAAACAATTGCCTTCCCTTCAAATATATTTATGAAATAAAACTTTTCCGCAGTTTAATTTATGATTGCTCGGTTTGATTCCTTAAGTGTTAATTGAATGTGTTAACCGAACGAGAAAGATTGGTCTATTGAAACGACCAATGTGAATAGTAATCGATGCTGTTGAAACGGCCAAGTGTGAATTATAGCGGGTCTATTGAAACGACATGTGGAAGTAATTTTGAGTCGCTTTGACAACATATGCGGTATTGGATAGGATTGTGGAGAAGAGTCTGATCGTGGCGTGAGGAAAAAGGAAAGACGGTGTCCGAGGAATCGGATGGAGACAAAGGGTGGTATGGATGTTGAGACAAGGACCGTCACAGACAAGAGAAAGGCGGACGATAATCGTGATAAAGGCAGTCTAGTGGGAACAAGCATGCCAACAACAACAACAACAATAAGAATTATGTATGGAACGAGTAAGGAGTGGAACAAGGCGGGGCGTGAGGTTTCACGAGTTACGATAAGTGCACTATCGTGATGGAGCTCGCACAAGACGGAGATGTTTCTACAAGGAGCGGAAATGCCACAACTGCGACAAGGTTGGACATCCAAAGTGGAAATGTCCGTGAACCCAAGAAAGATGAACCAGCCTCGGGAGCCGAGAGGAAATGAGGAAATGGTGGAGGTCGTACGAGTGTTCACGATGACAGTAGCGGCAAATGTAACAATGATCTTGTGTAGCACTAATGAGTCGATTCCTATGTGCCTATGTGTTATAAGAAGTACCCTTTGAGCTACAAATTCAGGTGATAGAGAACTCGGAATTGACTTTGACGAGTTGAAAATGCAATGAAATTGACATTGTCCACGGGAATGGACCTTTAGTGTTATTGCACACCTGTGAAGTATTTGTTTTAAGAAGGTAGTGCAATTCAAATTGCACCATCTGAGTAATCTTGATTTTCAAGGATTGAAACCGAGATTTAAATCGTGAAAATGTCGAGTAGAATGTGATCTTAGGATTGCACCACCTTAGCTTTAAAACAGTGCCCCTACTTGTTAGCAGTAGCAACTAACCGAATAATGTCAGGAACTTTCATTCATTTTCAGCCTGTCAGTGTCTCAGGATATGCCTATTTCAAAGGAGTACTTATCGTAAGCGACTGGGAATCGACTCATTAGTCAGTATCGAGAACCACACTTGTCTGCTTTGAGATTTTCTTCTCTTTGCTCTTGGCAGCAGCTCAGCTGTGCCTCCGCCGCGCTCCACATTTTTGACATCAATCTGACCACTGGATGCTGATCTGGCTGCGATGGTTGCCAGACTATGACTGAGTGCTGCTCAAGTGCCAGTACTTCTTCCTTTATGCACCGCTCGAGCCATTTCTGAGTATCTGGCTATTATTACTCAACGCTATCTGCAATACTAAATGTATGCACCTTACTATAAACATGGTGAAATCTCGCTAATTCGCGTTAATCATTGTGATAGTCAATAGACCACTAGATCGCATGATCGTGGTATGAGTCGTTTTGCTCGGGCGAACTTGTGGTCATTTCAGACAGTGACGGCAATCTTAAGGAATAATACTGCCTTTTATTCCCGGCATCTTAGCAGAACCGTGTCCATCGTCAATTGGCCCAGACAATCGATGGCTTTTTCGATCTTAAATCGACACTTCACAGTCATCGTCTATTCAATGATGTACTTTCCAGCGTGTGGACAGACCATACTAATTCACGCTTACGACTGGGCTTCGGGCGCCGTGTATTCACGTGTTCGATTTCTGGGTGATGCTCTGGGTCCGTTAACACATTCAGTGCGCACCAAGAATCACTTATCGAACTGTCATAGAACTGAAGCTACTGGACGGTGTTTCATACGTTCTCGGCTAGAGCTGAAACCTATCTTCATCTGCTGAACAACCATCGCTGAAACCCAGCAATTCTCCTGCTCCACTGTTCACTGCCACAAAATGCTAACATTTTTTTCGCAGGCACTCTCTTTCCAATCGTGAGCTCTGGAAATCCTTTCTAGAATAGCCCCGAGCTGCAATTTCAAGGACATTCCTATGCGAGGTGGCAGAATGCGGGTCGGCGGACCATTCTGCAGCTGCACGTACCAAATCACTGCATACTATAGTAATATATTTATGCCTCTTCGACACTCGTCTTCTTCCGGATATAGGTATGTAGTGGAAATCAATATCTTCACTATTTCATCGATCTCTATCGTGACACGTATGTTCTGCAACATTTCACAGACACATGCGTTTGTGCTGTATTTTCTACACTTTGTGCTAGCTTTTTACTTGCTAGTTTTCCCTTTCACTCGTTAGTCACTTTACCAGACTACGGTTTGGTTCCGTCTCACATGTAGACAGAGGTTTATTCATTTGGCCTTTGGTACTAATGCTTGGACCATTAACTTAATGTTCGTTAAATGGTTCGTTAACTTTGAGATTTTTCGATCTCGAAAAACCTTAACTTTATTACCTTACTAACCTTTTACTTGATGCGGTTACATGAGCACCATTTAGTCTCAGACTTTACAATTTACTTTTCAACTAACGTTTTTCTTAGTTAGTTTGACTTTATCTTACTAGTCATTGTACTTGACTAGTTCACTTTTTATTTCCATGTTCATCTTTCTTCGACTCATGGCTTCACAAGCCGTTTCACTTGGCTAGTTTCACTTTTATCCCCATGGTCGTCTTACTTCGCCCCATGGTTCCATAGGCCGTTTTACTTGGTCTATGACTTTCTTGTTGTTTCTCAACAAGTTAAACTTCTGACTTTTCTTTATAAGGGATAGTTAATTATCATACTTGATACGAGTAATAAAATTAACTAAAACTTTTATTAATCTTGAAGCTTGGGTAAAAAGGACATAAACTGTCTCAAAATCTTTTCTGCTAGAAATAAAAATTCAATTTCAACTGAAACTACTAGACTAAGTCTGAATCCACTTAATAAAATAACTCCTTGGACTTCTGATTAGCCATCAGTGCGTCCTCTCTGATCTTCCACTTGATCTCTAGATTCCACACTTCTCGTGTTCGGTTGATAGCTCGTCATATTTGGCTTGGATATCTAATTCCTCTGCATATATCTGGTAGCCTGACTTCCTTAGCTCCAGCTCACACTTTTCTTGTTCATCTATCTTCTTCTCGAGGTCATACACTCGCTTTTCTTCATCCAGCAATTTCACACTTAGCTTATTCCACTCTCGGTTAGCTATTTTTAATATGTACCTCCATGTTTCTGACTTTTTAGTTACTCTTAGTCAGCATATTCTCTATAAACTCCACATCAGACAAAGAACTTAATTAAAATAACTCCAATACAGAATACATACACTTCTTTTAAAATAAGGCAAAAATATAATCCTCAAAGCATACAAGTAAGTTGTCTCTCCAACTTCTTTTACTTAGTTCTAAGTTGAATAGGCTAACTCTCATTTCTCAAGGTCAATTCAACTATCTTCAAGTAATTAAGTCTAATTCTCCCATAAGACCTAAAGCCATTGCTCTGATACCAACTGTAACACCCCTAATTTTCCATACATAAATGAGCATTCAATGGCATTAAATATAACTTCAAAATATTAGGGTTTCCACCCCCAAAACCCTATTACATCATAAATGTCATTAAATACCATAAATACTTAATAAATGCGAAAGCGAAAATAAATACTTATTGTCTCAGCTAGTAAAACCACACTAGCCATTAATGTACTTACAACCAAATGAAATAACTAATTGTTCAATAAACCCTACTTATTCTCCAAGCGTCGCCCTTCTCGCGACCAATCCAATTCCCTCCTACTTAGAACCTGGAAAGAAAAATTTAAGGGAGAAGGGTGAGCGAATGAATGCTCAGTAAGTTCATACGATGTCTCTTCGGGTACTAAGAAGAGACGACCAGAATGAACACTTCAATAATATCATACAAGGATAGGCTAATTTAGTTTTATGATAGACTGCGGTACAATACAGCCAAGACACTATTTAAAATAATCTTCAAGGAAATATGGCACTACGATTCAAAGGGATTCATACAATTTTCGTCAATTCCAACGTACATTATAACCTCAATGCCAAAGGTACAATAATACACCTAGCTTCATCAAGCCATTAGTGTGGGTCGAAACATATACGGTACTGTCACACATATATGCTCGGGGTCTAGAATTGCCCTTGTAATCAGACAATTCCTGAGAGAAGACATGTGATCACTCATGCAATCCCTAATAAGAACAAGTCCTTAGACAAGTTCTGACAATGCCTTTTCTAACTGGGCATGTCCATTCTAAGCAAGTAAGTGGTTCCACAAACATGCTAGAACGAGAAAGCATACAGAGGTACAGGTATGCATATGACAAGTTTCAAACTTCAGATATTTTGTGAACAACAACATTATCACAAAATATAGATATTTTCAAGTAACGTTCAATAACGCAGATTATTATTTGCAAATAACTATCATGCCATTTGATAGTCTAATTATATCAAGAAGGTATAGGAGTTCCAATGGAAAAGAATTCAAATACAGTAAAGGAGCGTAATCCCTTACCTTGGTCTAACTTCTTGGACCGCTCTTCCCGTGCGTATCTACAAACACGTAAGAGTAACTTAGTATCTCGCATTTGTCATTAACTATCTCTACTTAGTTAAACCTTATGCGTTAACTTCTTTCTTTTCTTTATTTAGTAACTTTCTAAGTTTGGAAACTTTCCTTATTTGAGAATTTCCTTATTCTTGGCTTTGTAATTCCCTAGTTATGGTTTGATTTTTATTTAGGATTATTCTCTTTTCCATCTTTTTCATAATTCTTGACTTTAAGGTAACTTTCCACTTTTAGGATTTTCACTTAAGTCCTACTTTTGATTAATTACTTAAAGGTCCTCCATCTTTTAAGTATTTATCAAACAGTCCTTCAACTTTTAAATATTTGCAATTTAGTCCCTCAACTTTTAGGTATTTGCAAATTAGTCCCTCAACTTTTAGAGATTTGCAAATTAGTCCCTCAACTTTTAGATATTTGCAAATTAGTCCCTCAACTTTTAGATATTTGCAAATTAGTCCCTCAACTTTTAGATATTTGCAGTTTAGTCCTTCTGCAGTTTTGAGCTTTTCAGTTTAGTCCTCCAGTTAATTCTCCATCTTATTCCTGACTGAATAGTTAGAATTTTAACGGTTTCAGCTTAAAACTATTCAACCTAGTCCTTTTTCAGTTAAAAACTTAACTGTAGTCTTTTAAACTTAACCCAAAAGCTTAATTAATTAACCAAAACACCCCCAATTTGGCCTAGGGTTTCAGCCGAGCCTTACAGGTTCCAAATCCAAGGCTTGATTTTCTTTTCTTCTTACTTTTGTTCATTAACCAAGCACTTTACTTAATTTATTCTTAATCAATTAATCCTTAACACCTTAATTGATTAAATCTACATTTTTTTCTATTCTAAATTCAAGAATAAATTTGGGTTATGGTCATATTATTATAACATTCAATCCCCATCATTTTAATCCTCAAACAATTCATTTAACCTCAAGATTTAACATTTAAAAGCTTGCCCAAAGAATCAACCACGGCTGCTCCTCCTCCCCTTGCAGTTTTCGGCCGCCGCCCCTTAGCTAGGGTTTTTTAAATTTTTTTTTTTCTTTTGCTTTGGTAATTGCTGAAAATAATGAAGAATTTTTAGGAAGGTTTGGTATTTAAATGTAGGTATTAACCTCCTTGGGCTTTCTCTTGCACAAGCCCAAAACCTAGCCCACTTGCTTTAACCCATTCCATTTAACTTTTAATAGCCCATTTATTAGAAGTCAATTAATAAAATTAATTTCATTTATTAATTTTTTTTCCTAATAAAAATAATTAATTTAAAAGTCCAAAATTTTTTGGGTTCTTACATTCCCCTAGGTCTTCCACTATCTTCCTGGATCCCTTTGGCCTTTCTCGGAACCTACGCACAGGTGTTACCACCTCATCCTCATCATCATCAAGTATAATCGGAGAAGCCTCGGTCCCTTCAAAGTCTCCAAAAAGATTCTCAACAGCTATATCCTCAACAATTGGAATTGCAGGAACCCTGGTTCTACTTGATTCCCTCTTCTAGCATTGGCTGCCTTCAGATCCTGCAACTCGTAATAATATCCATAAGCTTCTTCTCTAATCTTATCAGCCCAATCTTCTGTCTTAGTTAATTTTTCCTTGGTTTGCATCAACTCATGCACTGCCTCTTCTAAGTCTACATTCATACGTGCTGCTCCCACTTCAGCTTTAATCCTCAGTCTCTGCTCTCTTCTTGCAGCTTCCCTACTCTTTCGGATCCTCCATAAGTACCTATTTATTTGCAACAATTTTTCTCTAGCTGGTTTAGACTTAATAATCTTGCTCCAGACTTTACTAGTAGCTTCCATTTCCTACAATAAAAGAAACCACTCATCAGTGTCTCGTGAAACCTCAAAATACAGAAATAGTAAGTCATAAGCCACAATTGCATACCCCAAAGATAAGTTCTCTAGATTCCCAAGTAAATTATTAGTTATACTCCTAGAGAAATCTCACCCCAAAATTTTCCGTCCAAAAATAAATTTCTAGGTAGACCCAATCATAGTTAAGTACTACTTTCTTCCAATAGTCCTTAACAATCTAAGTTCTCTCATGTGACCTAAAGCCATTGCTCTGATACCAACTGTAACGACCCCAATTTCCAAAATTAATAATAATTCCCAAACATAAAGAATATATCATCAAGAGGGCATCTCAAACGACAACTCTAACCTTAAAGAAAACAATCCATAATAATTATTATTCAAATTTAACGGCTAGTACAACCCACTAGCTCAACAATGCTTAAAGTTATTAAAGGAACCCTAATTCCTCAATCCATGCCGCCATCCATGCGACCGATCCTCTCCTCTTACACGTTAACTGGGAGGGGAAGAAATAAAGAAAGGGTGAGCGAATAATGCTCATTAAGTTCATACGGGATCTCTCCAGGTACTAAGGAAGAGATGACCGAAACAAACAGAGTCAATCGAATACTCAACGAAAGGTTAAACACAACTTAAAGTACATTTATGAGTGCAATAAAGAAAATACTTCTCAAATAAGCAAATTGTGACACTATCACACGAATAACAATGAAGATTGTATACACATAAGTCCGTCAATTCCAAATACGGTACACCTTTTCAGGGCGTTCCTTAAATAAGAGACCTTATGCCTTTTCAGGTCGCTCTCTTATTGAGATAAGAGACCTTACGCCTTTTCAGGTCGCTCCCTTATTGAGATGTATCATGATAATCAAACTACTTCATCAAGTAGTATATAAGTGTCTAAGTCCCTTTTCAATCAGACTAGACTATTTCTCATAAAGTCCTTTTCAATCGGACTAATTCTTTCTAAGTCCTTTTCAATAAGACAAAGTTAGCTACATCAAGTTCAATTAGATATAGCAATTTCCACATATCATGTTCATAGGTACAAGAACACATTAATAAATCCAATTATCATGGATACCCATTGAACAACACATATAAAGGGTAGGAATATTTCAACAGACGTTCATATTAAAGGAATATTTAGAAACGAAACTACCGGCCAAATTGGAAGTAAATACTTTTAATACAATTCATGGAATCCTATCATAAGGATGAATACTTCAAATATTAAAGAACGTAATCCCTTACCTCGGGTTGCTTGCACTTCTTGCAATACTAATCCTCGCACGAATCTACAATCATGTAAAACCATTCTTAGGTACAAGTAATTTCTACCAAAACCTCGTTTAATCCATCTTATTAACCTATGAGTTAATCTTCTTTAACTCCTTCTAAGGTTATCTAACCCCCATAAGGTTTACCAACTACCCCTAGGGTTTGCCATATTCAATTCCCATCAATACTCTCTCTATTTCACTTTACACACACTGATTACACCACACACACACACACTAAACCCTAACACACACACACCCCGCCACACGTACACACACGGCAGACACGCACACACACTAAACCCTAGCACACACACGCACACACACTAAACCCTAGCACACACACGCCACAGCCGCCACACACACACACGGCACACACACATACAACACACACGAAACCCTAATCTCCTTTTAAAACCCTAGCATGGAATATTTAGGTCAAAACCATTTAATCACCATGCCCAACCCTAATCATAATCATTAAATATTTAGGTCAAAACCATTTAATCACCATGCCCAACCCTAATCATAATCATTAATGATAAGTTAAACAATTCAAATCACAAAACACCTTGATTTCCCAAACCCTAATCTCATTCTTAAACTTTTAGGGTTTCTTAGGGTTTTAAATCTAAAACCATAGCAACGAAGGATTTCATCTTACCTTGGTTTTAATCCTTGAACACGTATCGATGGAGTCTTCTTCCTCTTGTCGGCCGCCTCTCTCTCTCTTTCTCCCTCTTGCCGCCACCTCTCTCTCTCTACACGGTAGTCTCTCTCTTTTCTTTTCTTTTCTCTGATTAAAATATTATGAGGCTCCTAGGTTTAGAAAGTTGTATTTATAGTTGGGTTTCCAAAACCTAAGCCCAAAAGTAAATCAAGTCCAATACTATAAAGGTAATCCAAGTTAATATTTCAAGCCCAACTTAACCTAGTCCATCTATGAAAAGGTAATACAATTCATTAATTAAATAAAACAATTAATAAATTAAAGAAAAGAAAAGAATAATAAATAAAATTTAGGGTTATTACACTTTACCTGACTTCCTTCCACAATTGCACCAACTCTGTCACGTACACAATGGACCTGTTGTGTTTGGAACTGAACAATGATTAAGGGAATGTCCCCCATCATCTTCGTCTCCCTTACTTCTACTTCCGATATATGTAAAATCTGCATCAAGGAAAATAATTCTTTAATCTCAACATAGTTTGCCATTTCTTTTAATTCATATCTCAAAACTATCTTATCAAATACAACGATTCATATACTCGCCCTGTCCCATAAAGAAGTCCCATTTGCGATTTTTGTTCGTCTCAAAAGATAATCCCATTTCCATAATTGTTATTTGTTATGGTAAAATCATTGATCTTCAAAATTTGCCAACCAAGGAAGAAAAGGGAGAGAGGAGAGGGAGAGACAACCAAGGAAGAAGAGTAAGTAATGAAGTAATAATTAAACCTCATTAAGGTTAGTGATGATAGTGAAAATAAGTTGTTAAAATGTTTGATTAGTCAAATAAGACTATCATTATGGGAGGGAGTATCAAAATATCAATTTGCCCCAAAGCTTTTTCTACTCTCAGATGCACATTTCAATAAATGAGCGAAGATTTCTTATATAAAGAAAATTCTCCTTACCTTGTTCTCATAAAAGACGCCCAGTCTCTCATATGCATTGTGCTCATCTTTGCACCTTTCAATCAGTTCAGAGCTACAATACTTCTTCAAAAGCTCAGTGTCAGCCTGAAAAACAGTCCAGCATTTACAGTGAGAACTGAGCCTAGACAGAATAATAAAAATGAATCAAGATGAAATGGTTTGCAGCTGCACCTTTCAAGGTCCGAGAACCTATCTAGAATCCTATACAAACTTCGAACTTACTTTGAAGTATGCGTTGAGGACAGGATTGACCACTTCTTGAACCTCAGATGCAAATTCTGGTAAAGAATTTTTTTTGCCAAATACCAACATAATATCTCATAAGGGAGATGAAAAACCAGAGTACAAGAAAAAATAAATAGAACACTATAAGAGAGGGGGTTCATCATACGGATCACGGCGGCGTCTTCCTTAAACGACATTGCAGAATCATTTTCTCCAAATACACTATCATTCAAATTGTCACAAGAAGGGGAACCACATAATTACTAACTGTTGCAGTATCATATGGTACTGCAAAAAGGATGAACAACAAAAAGTGGGCAGCTTACTCTTGAATTTTGTTAACTACAGGATGATCACTAGTATGCCATTGTTCCCGCATGTCTTCAGCAATCTGTAAAACCCATTTCAAAAAACAGTTACAAATGAATCCAAGAAAAGAACATAATAATGTAGCCCTCAAACAGTATCGGTGAAAAATATATACGACACCCATTCCACACAAGGTGATAATATATACTCCCTCCGTCTAATTCTAAGCTTAAATTACAAAAAAATCCATTTTGGGTGTCCCATTCATTGTTACAATATCCCAAAAGGTAACTTTATAATACTTTTTAAATAAATTTTACCACTCATTATACTCACAAAGAACTACCCCACTTACAGCTCCTACCCCACTGTCCACACTCAAACAGTATCAGCAAACTAATAAAGTACATTCATTCGTAACCAAGATCTTTGAGAGAAAAACGCGAGGAGAATGTAGAAATAAAAGAAGATAAAAGAGAAGAATTGGACCCAGTAATTATTATATCATCAACATATACGAGAAGAAAAATGAGACCTTGTGAGTGATGAAGAGAGAAGAGAGACGAGTCAGAGATGGAGTTTTTAAAACCAATTGAAAGAAGATAAGATCGAAGCTCATTGTACCAAGCTCTAGGGGCCTGTTTGAGACCATATAGAGCCTGGCGCAATTTGCAAACATGAGAGGGGTGAGAGGAACTGACGAACCCGGGTGGTTGAACCATAAAGACTTCCTCAGATAATGATCCTTGAAGGAAGGCGTTATTGATTTCAACTTGTCGGATGGATCACCCATTGACAGTCGCAAGGGAAAGAATAGTGCGAATGGTCGCCGGCTTAACAACTGGACTAAACGTTTCCGAGTAGTCCAACCCCGGACGTTGGTGAAAACCCTTTGCCACTAACCGTGCTTTGTGGGGATCAATAGAGCCATCGGGATTAAACTTCGTACGAAATACCCATTTCATGTGCCAATAACATTACGAGAGGGGGAAGGAGGAACAAGATCCCATGTGTTATTTCGAAGTAAAGCATCATACTCCGGTTGTACGGCTTCTCGCCATTTAGGATTTTTGAGCAGCCCGTGATGGTTGGGATGGCGGTTGAGTCGAGAGGGAGGTGTGTAGGTTTAGTCGGTGTATAGGTTTAGTAATATTATTTTGGAGACGGGTAGTAGGTCGTTCTTGCTGGTTTGAGGCGGAAGTGGAGGAGGGTGGAGGCGTGATGGTGTTACAGGAGATGAATAAGCTGAGATGTGGTTGGGGCGTAGAGGTCGAGGGACCGGAGCGAGCGGTACGGGTGAGATGGGTGTAGTATTTGGAGGAGGAGGAGGGCGGGGGGATAGGTGGAGTAGGGGATGAAGACATGGAGGTAGAATTTGGAATGGTAGCAGCAGGCAGTAAGACAGGGATAGGAATGGTGCACCACTCATCAGTAAGGGTAGGCGGAAATATGGTGGCTGGAGTTTTGGCGAAAGGAAAATCATGCTTTACAAATTTGACATGGCGTGAGGTGAAGATTTTATGAGAAGTAGGATCAAGACAGTAGTACGCACTTTGCGTGGAAGAGTAACCGACGAATACACACGGAGTGGAACGAGGTTGAAGTTTATGCGAAGTATAGGGGCGAAGCCAGGGGTAGCACTGAACGAAGGCCGCGTAGCTTGAGATAATTTGGATTTTGGTTGTGAAGAGTAAGAAACGGAGATTGGAATTGAAGGGTGGGAGTGGGCATGCGGTTAATTAGGTAGCATGCAGTAGAGAAAGCGAGAGACCAATATTTTAGAGGCATAGAGGCATGGGTGAGGAGAGACAAGCCAGTTTCGACAATGTGTCGGTGGCGTCGTTCCGAGTAACCATTGTGTTCGGGTGTATGAGGAGGAGAGGTGAAATGTTGAATGCCATGAGATTTTAAGAGAGGTTGAAGGCCGATGTACTCGCCTCCATTATCGCTAAATATAGTTTTTATAGAGCGATTAAAATATTTTTCGACTAGGAGTTTGAAGTGAGAGAAAACAGTAATGGCATCATTTTTATGTTTTAAGGGATAAAACCAAATGAATTTTGAGTGATGATCAACAAATATAATATAGTATTTGAAGGAGTCAAAAGAGAGAAGGGGAGATGTCCATACATCACTGTAAATAACATCCAAAGGACCAAATGATTTAATAGAATTATCAAAAAATGGTAATTTGTGACTCTTGTTACAGTTACAAGAGTTACAATGAAATAAAACAGAATTCGGAATGTTTAAACTGAAACGATTACTAAGAAAGCGTAAAATAGTGGGAGATGGGTGCCCTAATCTATGATGCCAGTTGATGGTTGAGAGATTGACGGAGTGAGTAGCAGGAGAAGAGGGACACCACTCATAGACGCCGGACTTAGATTGGCCTTGAAGAAGAACCTTGATGAAGATCAAGATACGAATTAGTTTAGTTTAATGTAATTTTCGGAATTTTATTTAATTAGGTGATAATATCATGTTTAGAATTAGATTTAGTCATTGTTTTAATGTTTTAGAGGTTTATTTGGTTACTATATAGATTAGGGTTAAATTTAGAAGTATTTGTTTTGTTTTTCAAGTCGTAGGAGTCCTATAAAATTAGGTTTATGTGTAATTCCGAATTTCAGTTGAATGATATTGAATTTTGAGTGTTTACTCTTTATTTCCTAAAAGTGATTAAATTCCTTTTGGATGCCGACTTTCCGTATCGATTAAATTCTACGAGTGTTGAAGATCAATTACTAGTATTGATTAAATTCTACTAGAATTGATATCTATCAAGTTCGACTGCGATTGAAGGATTGATTCGCGTATGATGGGATAAATATGAGTTTTATTTTAATTAATTGTTATTTTATTAGTATTTTCGGAATTAAATGTAGTAGGATGATTATAAGAGGTTTTAGAGTAGATTTAGCATTGATTTAGTAGTTTTAGACTTCTATTAGGTTACCTTATAGGTTAGGCTTTATTTTAGGATGATATTTCTTGTTTTCTAAGTTTTATGAGTGCTATAAAATAGCCTCAAAGTTGTAATCCGAAAATCAGAATTTGATTAATAAAAATTAGATTTGCCGTTGTGCAATTATTAGGGTTTCAATCACGTCTTGTTTCAATTCCGTTCGATCTTAATTCTCATAACCCTTGTTTCGCATCATTTGGTATCAGTTGTCTGGACGAATTGATGGCCGAACGAGGGCGTGCTCGCGTTGGACGTGGTGTTCGTGGTAGGGGCCGTGGAGTGGATCCCCAAGTGAACGAACAGCCTCGCCGTGATCTGCGTGATGTTGAGATAGACGATCTAAGAAGGCAGATTCAGATACTTCAACTCCAGGCTCAGAATCGCAGGAATCGAGTGGGAACTCCAACGGATGTGGGGTCTGATTCGGCCGGTTCTTCCACCGAGGAGGAGTATCAAGAGGGAATCAATCCCTTCGCCAGAAATAATGGACGTCAACAAAGGTATGAGGGGGACTCTTCAAGGGATATCGGTGTCAAGATTGAAATCCCGGAATTTGAAGGTAAAGCCCATCCCGATGAGTTCATTGACTGGCTTAATACCGTTGATAGGGTTTTTGATTTAAAACCCATGTCGGATAGTGCTAAGGTGAAAGTTGTAGCTATCAAATTGAAGAGACATGCTTCAATTTGGTGGGAACACGTAAAAAAACAAAGGGCTCGTGAGGGGAAATCCAAGATTAATTCTTGGGATAAGATGAAGAAACTACTGCGACGTAAGTTCCTTCCGGAGCATTATAGGCAGGAAGCCTTCATTGATTATCATACTCTGAAGCAAGGAGATTCATCGGTGGCGGAGTTCATCAATGAATTCGATCGGTTACGTATGCGATGTGACGTGGCTGAGGAGGATGAACAAACTATTGCTCGTTTTCTGGGAGGTCTTCGGGTTGATATCTCAGATGTGGTTCAGTTGCAACAATATTGGACGTATGACGATGTTTGCCGCCTTGCTTCGAAGGTTGAGAAACAATTGCAGAAGAAGAAGGCTGTGAATCGTTGGCAAAGTAGAGACTTGACTAATGCTCGTGGGGGTAGTAGTTCCAATGTGCAAAAAGGGGAAGCTCCTTCAGCTACTAAAGCACCTGTTGCAGCCAAGCCTACGTTTGTTCCGGACACCCCGAGGGGTAGACAACCTGCCAAGTGCTTCAAATGTTATGGGATCGGTCACCTCAAAGCCGAATGTCCCAACAGACATGTTGTTGCTTTGGTTGAGGAGGACTTACCTGCTTATGATGAAGAAGATGAGCCCGAGGGTGAGACTGAAGAGGTATTTGCAGATCAAGGTCCAGCTTTGGTTGTTCGAAGAGTGTTGAACGTGGGCCGCAATGGAGGATGAGCAGCCAAGCCGTCACAACATATTTCAGACCAAGTGTACTGCTAGAGGAAAGGTGTGTAAGGTCATTATTGATGGGGGAAGCTCTGAGAATGTAGTTTCAACAACAATGGTGGAGAAGTTGCAGTTGCAAACGGTGGAGCACCCACTACCGTATAAGTTGTCGTGGTTAGTCAGAGGAAGTGAACTGAAGGTGAACAAAAGGTGTGTGGTCGATTTTTCAATTGGCAAGCGATACAAAGATGAGGTTTGGTGTGATGTCATACCAATGGATGCGTGCCATCTTTTGCTTGGACGTCCATGGTTGTTTGACAGAAGGGTTAAGCATGATGAGTTTCGGAATACTTACACATTTCGGGTGGAGGGTATGTCTATTACATTGTGCCCAACAGACCCTCGGAAGGAAGCAACAACGTCGAGTAAAGTAACAGATACAGTTGGTCACCAACTTCTTAGCCGATCAGCGTTCGAAGACGAAGCGGCGCAAGACAGTGGTTTCTTTGTGTTAGTAGTACTCGAGGGAAATGAAGCAGATTTGATACCACCAGCAAGTGTCCAAGCACTGTTAGACCTATACAGTGATGTGACACCAGAGGAAATTCCTCCGGGGCTGCCAGCGATGAGAGATATTCAGCACTGTATCGATCTCGTCCCAGGAGCTTCAATTCCTAACAAAGCAACCTACCGTTTGCGGCCTAAGGAGCATGAGGAGTTGGAAAGGCAAGTTCGGGAGTTGCTAGAGAAGGGCGTTATTCGGGAGAGTATGAGTCCTTGTGCTGTTCCGGCATTGATGGTACCAAAGGCAGGAGGAACGTTGCGCATGTGCGTGGATAGCCGTGCAATCAATAAAATCACCATCAAGTATCGTTTTCCCATTCCAAGAATTGATGACTTACTGGACCAATTACATGGCGCTGTGGTGTTTTCTAAGATCGACTTGCGGAGTGGTTACCATCAGATACGCGTCCGACCAGGTGATGAATGGAAGACGGCCTTTAAAACTCGAGATGGGTTGTATGAGTGGATGGTGATGCCGTTTGGATTATCCAATGCTCCGAGCACTTTCATGAGGCTTATGAACCAGATTTTTCGGCCTTTCATCGGTACGTTTGTTGTTGTTTACTTCGATGATATTCTGGTTTATAGTCGGTCTGTAGAACAACATTTGGATCACTTAAAGCAGATTTTTGATGTGTTGAGAACGCAGAAATTGTATGCTAATCGTAAGAAGTGTCATTTTCTAACTGAACAAGTAACGTTCTTGGGTTATGTTGTTACGAAGGAGGGTATTAAGATGGATGATTCGAAGGTGGAGGCAATTACGAGTTGGCCAACACCAACGAATGTTCATGATATTCGGCGCTTTCATGGTTTAGCTTCTGTTCATGATATTCGTCGCTTCATTCGAAACATTAGCAGCATTATTTCTCCGATCATCGAGTGTTTGAAGGGTAGTGGGTTTGTGTGGACAAAGGAGGCCGAGGGTGCTTTTCAGCTTTTGAAATCCATGGTCACGACTGCTCCTGTTTTGACGCTACCTGATTTTGATGGTGTCTTTGAAGTACATTGCGATGCTTCTAATGTTGGTATTGGGGGTGTTCTCAGCCAAAATCAGAGACCCATAGCCTTTTTCAGCGAAAAGTTGAATGATACACGGAGAAAGTATTCGACCTATGATAAGGAGTTTTACGCTATTGTTCGTACCTTGGAACATTGGCAACATTATCTCATGTCGAAGGAGTTCGTATTGTTTTCTGATCATGAGGCACTTAAGTACATCCAAGGACAACACAAACTCAACCTCCTTCATGCCAAATGGGTGGAGTTTATTCAGATTTTCACGTTTGTTATCAAGCACAAGGCAGGAGTTCAGAATCGCGTGGCTGATGCCCTAAGCCGTCGCCATCTACTACTTACTACTATGCGTTGTGAGGTGGTTGGGTTTGACACGTTTCGTGATTTGTATCGGGATGATCCATATTTTCAGGAGGTGTGGGAGAAGTGTTCCATGGGTAGCTTCCTTCAGTTTGTTGTCCATGATGGGTATTTGTTCAAGGGAAACAAACTTTTCATACCCTTGTGTTCGTTGCGTGACTTCATTATTTCAGAGAGCCATGAGGGAGGGCTAGCTGGGCACTTTGGGAAGGATAAAACAGTAGCACTCGTGGCAAATCAGTTCTTTTGGCCAAAGTTGGGGCATGATGTTGCTAGATTCGTGGAAATATGTCGCGTTTGCCATGTGGCCAAAACTCGCAAAACTAATGCGGGTCTTTACACTCCATTACCAGTTCCTTGACTACGTAGGAAGATATCGGTCTAGATTTTATTTTGGGTTTGCCAAGAACTCAACGCCAAAAGGATTCCATTATGGTGGTTGTCGATCGTTTCTCTAAAATGGCCCATTTCGTATCATGCAGCAAGACTTTTGATGCTACACAGGTTGCGGAGTTATACTTTAAGGAGATTGTCAAATTGCATGGTGTTCCTAAATCACTTACGTCTGATCGGGATGTCAAGTTCATCAGTCATTTTTGGCGTACATCGTGGCGGAAGTTGGGTTCTCGTTTACAATTCAGTAGTTCGTATCATCCACAGACGGACGGACAAACTGAAATTGTTAACCGTAGTTTGGGGTAATCGATTACGGATCTTAGTTGAGGCCACGCCAATGGGATTTAACGTTAGCACAAGGTGAATTCGCTTACAATCATTCACGAGAACCGCCACGGGTAAAAGCCCATTTCGATTGTTTATGGGACGCAACCCCACCTGTACCCCCTTGACACGATACCCATCCCTATTTCTAGTCAATACAGTTCGGATGCTGATGAACGTGCCAAACAGATTAAAGCACTTCATGAACAGGTTCGCCTACGTATCGTTGAGCAAAACAACAAGTACAAGCAGCGAGTTGACAAGCATCGCAAGCGGGTTGTTTTCCAGGTAGGTGACTTGGTTTGGATTCACTTACGTAAAGAACGCTTCCCAGCTGGTCGCTTTGGCAAACTACAACCGAGGGCGGATGGACCATTTCGAGTAGTGGAGCGAATTAATGACAATGCTTACAAAATCGACTTGCCCGGTCATTACAATGTTTCAGCTACTTTCAACGTCTCTGATCTGTCCGCATATCATGGCGAAGGTGAGGATGATGACGACTCGTGGTCGAGTCTTTCTCAAGAAGGGGAGAATGATGCAGTTCAACATAGGTTTGCAGCTTCAGAGCTCCAGGCGGCCGCCCCATTCTACTCCAGGCGCTCGCCTCATGTGGCTCCACCGCAGCAGCATCTCTCGGCCTTCCAGGCGGCCGCATCACCCAAGCCAGGCGCACGCCTCACCGGTGGTCGTTGGAACAGCTAGTCACTGCCGCCCAGGCGGCCGCATGGATCCCATTCTGGCGCCCGCCTCATGCTTGCAGATCGTGCAGATCGTGGTTTCCTTATTCTGCTCCATTTCCATTGCTGGTGTTTGGTTTATTTTTGTTAGGGATATTTTAGTACTTTATTGGCCATTTCGTTTTAGGGTTGGAGAAGGATTTAAACTCTTTTATTTCTTTGTTGAAGGCAGTTTTTGATTATTAAAAGAATTTATAAGAAAAGCTAGCAGCTTTCTTTGAATCGTGTGTTGTTCTTGTTTCGGTCATATTTTCATAGCCTCAAAGGCATCAAACCTTCCCCGTTTGAATGTCCTTCACAAGATAAGAATTGGGTAAGAAAGTAATAGAGCAATTGTTATCACGACAGAAAGTTGAAATGGAAATTATATTACGAGAAAGAGTAGGTACATGGAGGACATTTTTAAGATTAAAAGTAGAAGAAGGAGTAGAGAAAGAGGTAGAACCGAAATTGGAGATGGGAAGGCCGGAACCGTCTCCTATGAGGAGTTCCTCAGTGCCATCGTAGGGAGCATGTAGAGCAGGATTTTCCAAATCACTCGTGGCATGGTGGGTTGCACCACTGTCAAGAAGCCAGGAGGAGGGATTTTGAGAATGAGTGGTGGCAGTATAGGCAGTGGAGCGAGTACCATCAATGAATCTGTATAAATCTAGGCTAAGAAGGGTGGCTTCGATTTGAGTTTTCCATGAGATGTAGTTTGTGGGAGTGAGCTTTAACACATGGGATAAAGAGACGACGATTAGAGGAATGGTAGGCTCAGCCGAGTTAGGGAGGATTTGGAACTCAGGGGCGGCCATGGAGAAGAAGGGGTAGAACACGGTTTAGCAAAAAAAGATTTTGGATCTTAATTGCTCTGATACCATATAGAAGAGAGAAGAGATTGAGAAAACGTTGATTGTATTATTGATATAATGAGAGATATATATACAAGAGTCCTAGCCTAACTTGGAGAGCAATATATGTAGAAGATTACAATGAAATAATAAAGAATATTACAATGAAATAATAAAAGATATATACAATAAATAAGATAAGGAAAACTCAATCGTTGACACGATCTCGTGTATCTCTATCATATACTACCTCAGTCCCAGTTTAAGTTTCACCTTTTACCCAAAAGGGTGTCTATTACAAGCTTCACATTTTTCTAAAAATGGCTAAAACTATGGGCCCCACTTGCCAATCCCACTCACTTGTTCCACTCATGCACTTAAACCGTAGGCCCCACTTGTCAATCTCGCTCACTTATTCCACTCACACACTTAAATAGTGGGCTCCACTTGTCAATCCAACTCACTTGTTCCACTCACATTACTTTTGAGTATAGATAACTCTTTTCTTAATATTTGGGCCCCAAAAAAAGGATGAAGCTTAAACTAGGACTGAGGGAGTATGCATTTTCGCTGACAGGAAATCTAACATCTGAATTGATGTATATAACCTACAATAATGTCCTCGTAATTATATACAACCAAATAAAACAACTTGGACTTGTTATTCAAACTGAAATAAACCCACTTTAAACACATACTAGTAAATCCATAGCAACTAAGCACAAAATAAATGCACCTTAACTTCTGCAACAAATTGATGCCCATGAAATAGGTATAACTTGCAAATTCTCCAGGAATTAGACAACTCTTTAAATTGTCCATCAGTGAAAAACTCCTTGAACACGTATAATTAAGCCCAATCAACTTACAACGCCCCTCAATAGCTTCAGCATCTCTTCAGAGGTTGCGTAGCTACTAAAGAAATATAGCACGTCAATAAGCAGTAAACATACAAGTGACATCCCCATTCTAAGAGCACTATGGCAAACCAAGTGCATAAATGAAAAAACTGCAAGAGGAGAATCAAGAGAAGTAAGTGTCAAGTGAAACGTACCTCCTGGCTCTTATTTACAACAGGTTCACTTAACCCACCGAAACGCTTGAACATTGGATGACGTCGCATAGACAAAAAGAATCCACTGCAATTGAGAATCAGATACAAGAAGTAAGCAACTTTGACATTAACAGACTATGAATTAAACCTTTTCTTTAACGGCCTCCCACTTCTTATTCAATGGTGACTGCTTTGTGGGTACAATAGTAATATCCGTAACCGTGCTTCTTTCAACATTTGTACGAGTCGCTGCTGGAGAAGGTTCATATTCAATCCGCTTTCTCTTACTTGGATTACTGCTCAACTCATCCATTACAATGTGAAAACCTTTATTTGCCAAGTCAACGACCTTTGTATCCTTCAACTTCTGGGAGAACAAGGAAATATTAGGCAAAACAGAAGCAGCACCACTCTTCACCTTGTTGAATAAGGTTTCAGATGTATCTTGTGGCCCAGATTGATGTTGCTTATGTTCTTCAGATGAGGACCTGTGAGATTCATTGCCTTGGTACCAGAATCAGCAGAAGTACGAGAGGACTCCGACGTTTCTGGCTTCCCAATCCCTAAAGTCTCCTTGACCTGTAAGAAAACGTAACAATCAGCAGTTAAAACTTTTCCTTGAGATTGAATGATACCCAAAAGCCAGATAATTAACAAAAAATTAAAGTGATATTACTATCATTACTTGTTAGATCACTGAAAAATTAATGACACCGTATAATGCAAGTAAACAAGCGCATACAGAAGCAGATGAGCTATACTCACTATGTATGTGAAGTGAAACAAAGAAATGAGATGGAAAACAAAATACACAGATGAAACAAGGAGAAAGAGAACAAATGGCTGAAGGTGCTCTCCAACTTATAGTTGTCTCTTCTGACAACAATTGCCTTTACCTTGCTAACACTCAAAGTAATATATGCAGCAATGGCTCAAAAATAAATACTATGAGCCATTTAAAGAGTCTATCATCCTTAGAGACGATGTTTTAAAATGATAACCAAACACATCCACAAATTCTCTCGGTCCCAAAATAAGTATCCCGGCCCCTTTGAAAAATCTCGTAGTTTTAGGAAACTTATTTATTGGATTGACTCGAGCAATAAAATATTGTACAATACAACTACTATTACAATAAACCTATCCAATTGCAAGGGGACAGTAGATTTAGGACATCCTAAAAAGGGAAATTATTTTGGGACTGGCGGAGTACTTAAATACTATCCACGGCATTCCACGCGTGGAAACAATACAGGGATCAACGATTAAACGTTAAATAACAGGAAACAAATGGGAAAAAAAATCATAATGTTATCCAACGAACCCCATTCTTGGCTTCTTAATTTGGTTTGATAAATTGCTGGTGAGATGGGGTAATAACTAATACGCCTTTACTTTGATTTCTGTTTTGGTCAAATTTCAACAATTAGATTTATAAGAAGGGAAAAGTGACTAAAGTGATATGAATCTAGGTACAATGATCATCGTATTAGATAGAAATAGGCACAAGTGGTTTGTTGACTAGGGAAAGCCCTTGAACAACTTGTTCGCCGGCACAAAACCCCGGGAGGATGTGGCTCCTACCTTCACCAAAAGTTTACTAAGAATTCACTGATGATTACAAAGCTAAGAGCATATGAAAAGGGAGCTTAGGCTAGTGTCGTACGTGTGTATGTATTTACAGTGTATGTTCCCCTTTTTATACCTCAAGAAATAAACTAAATAACAATAAGGGCCTTAAAACTCGGAGAAGTGGTTGATCTTGAGAGACATATCCGCACTTGTTTGTTGATGAAGAGATAATGACGAGATTTGCTGGAGAAACGTGGTGGAACCAGTCTTCGGCATGTTCCCTAAAAAATAGGGAAACGTTATGCGACCCAACCTGCAGAGGTCCAAGTTGTAAAATAGAACAACTCAAGTTGTTAGTACCAAGTTGTTATCACATTGACTGAAAAAATGTAGGGCCCAACAATTGCCCCCAAACTTTTTGAAAAAATGAGGAATAGGAAGAGACAAAAGAATTCAAAAAGTTTGCCCAAACAAGAAGGAAAAGAATGACGGTTTTTTTTAAAATGGGGACCAATGGATGCGACGGTTAAGGAAAAAGGTTTTTACCTTTTAAGAAGGTCTCAACCACTTTCTTTTTTCATTAAATAAAAAACTCCTGCTCCAACTCTCCCTTTCAACAAACGTAACTTTCAGAAAGATTTTACGGGAAGAAGAAGGAGAACCAGAGAAGGCGATTTTCGGAGAGAATCAAATAAAACTTAGTGGTGAGTTTCTTCGCTTTCTTTTCAGTTTCACTTTCGATTTCTTGTTTTTCGCTTTGTAAAAAATGGGGAAAAGGAAGGCGGTGACTTTGACTGAAAGTGGAGAGGGTTTGCCTGAGGGTTTTTTGACCCAAAGTATGTTAAAGAATCCTGAAAAGGAAAAGTGCACCATCCCAGCCGTTAATTTAGAAATTATCAAGAAAAACCATGCAATGGCCTTTGAAACCGAAATCTTTACCCACCCTAACCTAACTCCCGAGTGTTTCTCCCCCGATTGGGTGTGTTTTCCTGAATACCCGTTCATTATTGGCCTGAGGTTTCCTTTCCCAACTTTAATTACTCAATTCTTCGTATCTACCAAACTTAACTACGCCCAACTTACGCCTCAAGGTTGGAGGAATCTTCAAACCCTAGTGAGACTAAACGCAGAAACAGAGTTAGCCATTGGTCTAGAGGAATTTGCTTTTACGAATGAGTTTAGGAGTTTCGGTTTAGGGAGGTATGGTTTTAGGGTTAGGGTTGGTAGGAAGCCTTTTGTGATCGACAATGTTGACAACGCTGATAGAGGGTGGAAGAACAATTTCTTTTTTGCCAAGAAGAGCACCCTGGTGAAGGACGTGGGTGCCAACTTCAAATGGAGGTCCCAAGGTAGTAGGCAGTTTTTCTATTTTCTAAGGATGACTTTCAGCAATGTACTAACTATTTCTCCAACTTTCTTTTTGGCCTAGTTGCAAAATTGGATGTACTTTTTCCCTTTAAGGAAGACACAGAAGAAAGAGTGAGCAAGATCTACGACTTGGAACCTTTATTGAGAACTTTTAAGGCACTACCGAGTTCTATTTGTTGCGAGATCCTAACGAAGAAGTTGGTCCAGAAGAAGCCCAAGAGGCAAACCTTGAAGAAACTTTGTCTGAGCCTGCTCCAATGTCTACAGGTTAATCAAATGTTTTAAATTTTTGCCTATCTCCAAGTTGTTCTATTCTCTTTAACCTGTTATAACTCTTTATCCTTTTTTGTAGCCACTCGCTCCAAGGGGACTGTTAGTGCTGCTTCTCTTCTTGCCCAGGCCAGAGCAAAGAGTACGGCCAAGCAGGATGGAAAACCCCTACCCACGTGTGCGTAGTAGCTAGTTCTCAGTGGCCGCATCCAAAAAGAAGGGGGATGCGAAGAAAAGGAAGGCTGGTGGAAGTGGAAGCCACGGATGAAAATAGTGAAATGGACCTGGAGAAGTTGGGAGAAAAATTTAAAGCTATGGTTGAGAAGGTATGGACGAAGGAGCTTTTAATTTTATCAACTAACTTGGATAATCTATTGACATCTTTTTGGTGCAGGAACTTATGGCCCCGATTGTGGCTTATGTTGATGTTCTAAAGATCAAAGCAGCGAGATTTAGTCACGAAGCTGCGGAATCGAAAAAGGAGGCTAACAAAAGTGCAAAGGAAGTGGAGAAGCTGAAAAAAGAGGCAAACAAGCATGCCAGCGAAATGGAAGGTTTGAGGAGTGACTTCGAACGTTTAGGAAAAGAGGTAGAGACCATTCGTGCTGAGAATAAAGCTCACATGAAGGAACTGGAGGTTGCAGAGGGGGACTTCACGTTTAATGCTACCAAGACTCTGCTAGAGGCCCGGATTCAAATGATGGAGGAATATCAGAATGGACAAGCCGCAACTTGGAACTTGGAAGAGGAAAGAAGAGTTTTAAAGGACCATCTGGGGGAACCAGCGATGCAGAAGAAGTAAACTCCGCGGCCCTTGAAGCCTTGATTGATGATGCGACAAAGCCACGGTACCATAGTGGTAGCTCAAAATGATCAAGGGGAGAATATAACACCGGCGGCAGCAGGCCAAGTTTAAAAACAGTTTAAAACTTTGTTGGGTATTTTGGATGAACAAAAAACAATTTTTTGCTTTTATTTGTCGTACCTCTGTTGGTACGCACAACAAATGGGGGGAATGTCCTCAAAACAAGTTTTTATTTTGTAATGGCTCATAAGAGCCGAGACAATCTATTTGGGAGTACTAGGTTGGTCTAGTACTCCACGCTTTTCTTAGGTTTTCAAGGGATTCGGTTGGCTTACCCAACTTGTCCCCTAGCTGCAAAAATCTTTTGAAAACGCTTCAAGGTTTTTATGAAAGTGTTTCAAGCCTTTAGGAAATACTTGTTTGTTTTTTAGATAACATGTTGATGCTATAAGCCTTAGGTAACATGATAATGTTACAACCAGTAGTTCACAACTTGAATAAGTGTGAAAACGTGCGCCCAGGCGAAGGTGTCAAAACCTTAATTCGTAAGAAAAGATGAAAATCTTTTAACCATAAGTACCTTGATCAGAGGTAAATCGTTTGAAGGGATAGAACAAGTATCAGCCGTCCTGGCGTGTCAACAAGTTCTATACCTCTCCAGCTAGAATTCCAACATGTATCGGCCCGTGCTTGGCGTGTCAACATGTTGAAATTTTCTTCTTCGAGTTCAAACACGTATCGGCCCGTGCTTGGCGTGTCAACATGTTTGACACTGCTCCTGCTGAGCCTCAACAAGTATCGGCCAAATGCTTGGCGTGTCAACATGTTGAGGCTGTTTCGTTTGCCCAAGTTGCACCTTGCAAAAGCAGTTTACGTTAGGGTTGGGCGTTAGCGTAGCTAACGCCCTCCGACGCTCAAGTCGGTAAGGATTCGATAAGAGTAAAAATTGAAACGTGTAATTGAACTTGACATAAATTCTAAACCGTACACGAGGGTCTAGTTATAAACAACTAGACTCACATGAAATAGAGTTTCAAGTGGATTGCGTTCCAACTTCTAGGGATTACTGTCTCCACTTGGGGTTGACAACCGGTATGCACCTTTGCCGGCTTCGGCATCGATGAGATACGGGCCTTCCCATTTGGGAGCTAGTTTACTGCATTCGGTTCTCTTGTATTTTGAAAAACTTTTCTCAAAACTAAATCACCAACCTGGAATCTTCTTATTCGACATTCTTGTTGTAAGACACAGCGATTCGGCTGGCGATAAAGTTTGCCATCCTTATCTTGGCTAAATCCACGATCTCATCAATTGTATCTAAATCTTGAGTTAGCAAGAGGTTATTTTCATCTTGAGTCAATAAGCCATACCTTCTTTGTGGGGATTGTCACTTCAAGCTGGAATTACGGCTTGACTCAGTACACTAAAGAATAGGGGTTCTACACTGTTGCTCCTTTAGAAGTGGTTCTATGCGCCCAAAGCACAAGTGGTAGTTCTTCAACCCACTTGCCCTTCTTTTGATCCAGGCGCTTCTTCAAGTTGTTGATAATCAACTTGTTACTAGATTCAGCTTGGCCATTAGCTTGAGGATGGACGGGCGTTGACATGATTAACTTGATGCCCCGGCGAGCACAAAAATCTCTAGTCTTCTTACTTATGAATTGTGACCCGTTGTCACATATAATTTCGACGGCACACCAAACCTGCTAATGATATTTTTCTTTAAAAACGATATTACCTCTTTGTCTCGACTTGTACATAAGCTTACGCCTCGATCCACTTTGAGAAATAATCGGTTAGAGCCAACATGAACACTTTGCCTCCAGGAGCTTTGGGCAACTTGCCTACAATATCCATGCCCCACCGCATGAAAGGCCAAGATGAGACTATAGGATGTAGAGGTTCAGCGGGTTGGTGCAAGATGTTCTTTGTGTCTTTGGCGGGCATCACACTTCGTACATAATCCATGGCATCTTGACGCATGGTTGGCCAATAATATCCCGTCTTGAGAGCCTTTGATGCTAACGCCTTTCCTCCGAATGATTCCCACATACTCCTTCATGGATTTCTTTGAGCACAAGTTCAACTTGCTCACTGTCTACACATCTCGAGTAATGCCCTGCAAAAGATTTCTTGAACAACACATTATCTATTAACACGAAAGTTGAAGTTCGAATTTTAAATGATCTAACATTTTTAACATCGGGAGGAATAGTTCCAAGTTGAAGGAACTTCGATGACGGGTTGGGTCCAAGAAGGCTTAGCATCTTGTGCCCCGGTAGGTGGAAGAACCACTTGAGTTTCTTCAACTTGGTCTATCACCGGGGTACTTAACATAAATAATGGGGATATTAGTATGTAACATTGATTTGCAAGTTGAACCCAAGTTGGCCAAGGCGTGCGCCTCCGCATTCTCTTCTCTAGGGACTGTTCCAAAGAGAATGATAAAAATTTCGAAGCTAGTGCTTTAACATGTTGGAGGTACAGAGTCATCTTGGAATGCTTTGCCATATAACTGCCATTAAACTGGTTAGCTAGTAATTGAGAGTCAACAAATACATTTAAATGTGTTATATTCAAACTTAAAGTGTAGTTAAACCCATGATTAGGGCTTCATACTCGGCTTCATTATTCGTTGCATTAAATTCACAAGATACAGCTTGTGGTATGATATCACCTTGAGGGGATTTTAGGACTATTCCCAAGCCAATTCCCTTGGAATTTGAGGCTCCATCTGTAAATAGTGTCCAAAATCTAGGAATAGTTTTACCTTCAAGTTCTTTGCACTTCCAGTTCTACCTCGAGTGCAAACTTGGGTGAAGTCGGCTACGAAATCGGCTAGGGCTGCGATTTGATGGGCTGTTCTTGGCTCGTATGATATGTCATACGTGCTCAACTTGACGGACCACTTGGCCAATCTACGACATCTCTGGAGTTCTCAACACATTTCTCATAGGATAGTTAGTCCTAACGGTTATGGAATGTGTTTCAAAATAATGACGCAATTTGGTAGCGGCGGTAGTTAAGGCTAATATTAATTTTTCTAGATGAGAGTACCTTGTTTCGGCATCTAACAAAGACTTACTTACATAGTAAACGAGGATGTTGTTCTCCTTGGATCTCTTTCACCAATCTTGCACTAACGGCGTTTTCGAATCTGACTAAATATAAATAAAGATGCTCACCATGTTCGGGTTTAGCAAGTAGGGGTGACGTCATCAAATATTCTTTAAGTTGTTTGAAAATTTTGCCTCATGTTGGTCGGTCCATTGAAAGAGCTTATTTTTCTTAACACTTCATAGAATAACCTTTGCACTTATCGAGATGATTTGGATATAAATCTATTCAAAGCTACTCTACACTGTTAACCTTTGCACGTCCTTGATGTTTTTAGGGGACTCCAAGTTGAGAATCGCTTTGATTTGCTCGGGACTTGCTTCGATTCCCTCTTGGTTACCATATATCCCAAGAATTTACACCTTTCGACACCAAAGTTGCACTTTGCCGGATTGAGCTTCATGTTGAAGGCTTTCAAGATGTTGAACGCCTCAGCAAGGTGTTACTGCGTGATCTTGATATGTTTGGACTTTACTACCATGTCATCTATGTAAACCTCCATTGTCTTGCCAAGGCGATCTTTGAACATCTTGTTCACCAATCTACGGTAGGTTGCCCCTGCATTTTTAAGACCAAATGGCATTGCAATATAACAATATATACCTTACGGAGTCATGAATCTTGTATCCTCTTGGTCCGAAGGCTCCATTTGAATCTGGCGATATCCAGGAAGATGCATCCATGAATGTCAAGATGTCGTGGCCAGTGTCTCGTCAACTAGAGAGTCAATGTGAGGGAGAGGGAATGGGTCCTTCGGACGGGCCTTGTTCAAGTCGGTGAAGTCCACGCATACCCGCCACTTGCCATTCTTCTTCTCCACCACTACAACGTTAGCCAACCATCTCGGGTACTGAACTTCTCTGATCATCTTGGACTTGGCGGCCTCTCAACTTCAGCCCTTATGATCGATTCCTTTCTTGGGCAAACTTCCTCCTTTTCGACGGACGGGACGGATGGTTGGGTCAATGTTCAATTTGTGAGTAATAATATCCTTGCTTATCCTGTCATGTCTTCATGCTTCCAAGCAAACGGCATTTCGACTTTTCGGGAACTCAATCGGCTCCTCCTCGATCTCGGAGGGTAGGTCTACCCCAACTTGTACTTGGGCCTCAGGATTCGAAGCATCAACAGGAACGCTCTTCGTATCATGCTCCACTGCTTCAAGAACATCCAGGGCCTTTTTCTTTAATTGCTATGCTTGCCGAGGGACTGAACTCGCTTTCATGTTGACTTTGTAACATTCCTTAGAGACTTCTTTGGTTCCCCTTCAACTTGGCAACGCCCCAAGGTGTTGGAAACTTGACGCATTGATGGTAAGTTGATGGTACGGCCTTCATGTTGTGGATCCAAGGTCTTCCCAATATAACGTTGTACGAGGAAAGACATTCAATCACACAAAACCTTTCCATGGAATTCATACCCTCTAGATAGATGGGCAACTTGATCTCTCCCAGTCTGTTTCACCTCACCCTTTGAACCCTACCAGTACGGATGAGTTTTTCACAACTTCGGACAAAGGAATACCCATATCTTCAAGAGCATGAGTAAAGATAATGTTGGCCAGAGGCTACCACCGTCGATCGGGATTCGCTTGACTACACGGTTGGCAATGCCATCTGAACAACTAGACCATCATGATGAGGGTCCAAGGTGTTATCTTTATCTTCATCTTCAAATGAGATGATGTGACCATCTCTGAAGTCACGGTGCCTCGCGAGCAATTACTGATTGGTCTTCTTTAGAGCTCTTGGCATGACGCTTGGCGGCGAGTAAGTCGTGCCACAAATATGGGACCCGCGAAATGACATTCACCGCCTTCGTGGCTGGAGGGGTGCAACTTTTTCGGGCCTAGGCTGCTCTTACGAACCCGGTTCTTTGGACTCACTCGACCCTCTTCTTGCCCAACAAATCCTTGAGAAGACCCTTGGACAACAAATGAGCAATCTCCTTCCTCAAAGCGAAACGGTTCTCGGTGGTATGCCGAAATCTTCATGAAATGCGCACCACTTGGACTTGTCCTTCCAAGTTGTTGGTGGTCATTCTTCTTGGGCCATCTCGCTTTATCTCCAAGATTTCCCATGGCGCATAAGATTCTGCAATGTCCACGGAAAAGCAATATTCAGAAATCTGTGGATAATCATTATCATCTCCTTCTTGATCATCATCTCTGACATGAATTCTAGAAGGTTCGGTTTTAACGGGGTTTGCCCCTGTTGGACTTATAGTGATGGGAATCCGATCGTCGTCGAAGGTTCAAATAGAGGAGTAGGAGTCCTCCCGGTTGATTTCCCTATTGCCAAGCTATCTTCCTCAATCGGATGTAAGGCGAGGCCACAGTTACGATTTCTTCAAGTTGTTTCGCGAGGGGTCATCACCAACTCGTTGTAAAACAATGAGCTCTTCTTCAAGCCTATGCGGAATGCCTCCGTTGCTGTGGACACGTCCAAGTTGGGTATGGTCACTGCCTCCTTATTGAACCTGTGCAAATATTCTTTGAGACTTTCATTAAGTACATTTGCACAATTCTATAAAGATCATTTGGTCAACTTGTCGAATGCCCTATTGCATGAAAATTGGTTAATGAACATGTTAACAAGTTGAGCATAAGAGGAAATAGAGTTTAGAGGAAGTCCTGTTAGCCATTTTAAGGCTGGTCCTGACAAGGTTGAGCCAAAGCCCCTGCAAAAACACGCTTCTGCGAACATAGGGAATACTTATGACATCCATTGACTCTGATATAACAACACATGCTCTGCTGGATCGGTACTCCCATCATACTTCTTCATATGAGTGCGAGAATTTCTTCGGGATCTCCACACGCTATCGGCGGTACAAAACGAGACTCATTGTAGCAAGTTGGGGAGACACGGTGATATGGCAAGTTGACTCCGAGGCACGCTTCGGAGCAACTCCTTAATGGTTTGCATCTCTCTAACAAGTTGGTTCTCTGCAAAAGAGGAGCATTACTAACCGGAGGTGCGAAAGTGTCAAAAGTATTGAAGAAACTCCTGTTTGCCCCGGTGGGGGAGTAGCATAGGTGTAGCAAGACGACGGCGCGGGTTGGCTAGGCTGGTGGTGAACCTCGGTTGCTCGATTGGAATAGATGTCACGATTGTGCTCTCCGTGGCAAGGTGTTGGACATAGGAATATCTCCAACATGGCTTGGTCACATACTGCACCAAACAAAGATCTAGGAAGTAAAGGTGAAAACGGAGTGGATACTTGAGGCTCAACTTGCTTTCCTTTACGCAGACTATCAATGGCGTTGAATATCATGGCATTAGTATGCTCTGGGCATTTAAGGTCATTTACTTTTTCAACATATCGGCCATCTTGGTCATCAAGTCCAGATTGACGGCTTGCGTTCGAGGACGGATTGCTTGGGGAGCTGGAAACGAGGGTCGGCCGAGTCGGCGCCGGATGAAGGATTGGCCATTTCTATACGGATAATCAAAGTTTCCACGAGACGGCGCCAAATTGTTTTGGTCAAATTTCAACAATTAGATTTATAAGAAGGGAAAAGTGACTAAAGTGATATGAATCTAGGTACAATGATCATCGTATTAGATAGAAATAGGCACTGAAGTGGTTTGTTGACTAGGGAAAGCCCTTGAACAACTTGTTCGCCAGGCCTGAAAACCCGGGAGGATGTGGCTCCTACCTTCACCAAAAGTTTACTAAGAATTCACTGATGATTACAAAGCTAAGAGCATATGAAAAGGGAGCTTAGGCTAGTGTCGTACGTGTGTATGTATTTACAGTGTATGTTCCCCTTTTTATACCTCAAGAAATAAACTAAATAACAATAAGGGCCTTAAAACTCGGAGAAGTGGTTGATCTTGAGAGACATATCCGCACTTGTTTGTTGATGAAGAGATAATGACGAGATTTGCTGGAGAAACGTGGTGGAACCAGTCTTCGGCATGTTCCCTAAAAAATAGGGAAACGTTATGCGACCCAACCTGCAGAGGTCCAAGTTGTAAAATAGAACAACTCAAGTTGTTAGTACCAAGTTGTTATCACATTGACTGAAAAAATGTAGGGCCCAACAATTTCTAATAAACTTAATTAAAAAAAGGGTTGCATGCAATCATGTCACAGACAATAAGACTACAACAATAGCAGTTGAAATGGAAATGAAGCAAATCTTAAGAGCTAGTTTGGCATGGAGGAATCTTGTCCGCAAGGAATGAGGATTCATGCTAGCCCATTATAAAAGTTCTTTTATGATCAATAATGAAAAGCTCATCCCATGTAGTTCTTGTTGCTTATTGATGCTGCCCAAAAATAGTAGTTGGGTTTGGGCCAATTGTATGAGTGGGAAATGATCAAGCAGGACCAAAGTGAGTCAAGGCCCAAGAAGAATATAGGGATAAAGGTAGCCCAATTGGGGTTCGAGGGAAACTGTGTCAAGAGATGACCCAATAAGATCAATTAAAGAGAAAGGCCAAGGTATAGAATATACGAGATATTGGTTACTGAGTGGCGGGATAATGAAGCAAGCCGGCGAGATAATGATGTGAGATGAGAAGGCGAGATATTGTGTCGAGGCGACACAGTATTCAGTTACCCATATCCAGCGAGAGATGGCATCCAACTGGTGCGACTCATACAAGGCGGCATATAAATATCTACGAAATGGGCCCATAAAACGGTTAGGCATTGGGAAAAGTGATCACGTGTTGTGAGTTTATTCTTTTTGCTAGCCAATGGAATAATGACACGTGGACATAGGCATGGAACGTGAGGAGGTCATGTGCGTGGCACGAGATGAGGAGTATATATATGAGGGATAGTCTTCGTTGGCAAGGTACGTTCAACACACTCACCCACAAACACCTTTCCTGACTATTCTGATTTCCAATCTTAAGCAAACACTTATCCTCACGCCGGAGGGGCTTACGCCGGGAGTCGCCCGGCTTAGTTGACGTTTGTGGCTGTGCAGGATTGAAGAAGGAGCCGGAGCTGTCCAAATCAAAGACTACAACGGTGTGTTGCTGTTGAGGAAAATCCTGGCAACATCAATTGGTTCCGTTGCCGGGACTCGAATCTCTTCTTCGCCTGAAGGTTTGCCGGCGGTAGATTGATAAGTGTTGGCGCATTCATAGATCTGGAGGTTTGGTTCGCGTTGGGAAGGATGCAGTGGGCATGTTGAGCGTTCGGTTGATGTGGTCGGTTGTTCGAAGTTTGTAAGTTGAAGTTTATTTGTGTTTTTGGTTTTGCTGTTTGATTAGGTTGATTATTGTTCGTAGATTTTTTCGTTGGTTGAAGTTGTTGGTGATTTTGATATTATTCGATTGGTTGGATATCAATTTGTTGATTTAAGAAGTGTTGATCTGAGTTGATTTGAATTAAGTGGGTATTGGTGGAGTTTCGTTTGGATTTGATAGTTTGAGGATTGAAGGTTGATAGATTTCGATTTTGTTAGAATTCGTTTAAATTTTGGTGGTTTGAACTTGTTGTTTCTGGATTGTGGAAAGTTCATTCGATTCAGATTAGCTTGGAGTTTGGTGTTTTGGAAATAGTTGGGTATTGGACATTCGTGAAGTTAGTTGAAGTAGATTTCTTATTTTCTGGGTTCGTATCTTCAAATCTTCATAAGATTTGCAGATCTTCAAAGTTTGGATTCATCATATTTTGATTGCGTGTGTAAAAAGAAATGGCAACTCCTGAGAAAGGGATAGTGGGACAGAGGACAATGGCGGGAGGGAGCCTTATCCCGCCCATGTTCGGATTAGGTACGATGGGGACAGGAGGAGCATAGGACACGTCTTCCTCACAACAAGTGATTCTGGAAGAGAGAGAGAGCGAGATGCAGGAGGTGAGAAAGAAAGAAATGTAGTGCCGCCACCACCAGAGGAGGAAATAGAAAATGAAGAGGAAAGTTTGAGGATTCACAACAATTTAATCTTACAATTGTTGGAAAACAACAAACGATTGATGATCATGAAGAAGAAGCCAACCCCCATCCCGCAGGGCTTGTTGAAGGCGACAGAGGAATTAAACAAGGGAGCAAACAAGGAGGTGATCGTAGTGGATGATGGTGAGCGGCAGAAAGAAGTAGAGCCTGAAAAAATAAAAGAGACCGAAGCGAGACTTGATGGGCCGCAAAAGCGAAAGGCGGGAGAGTACATGGAGAACGGGAGGAAAATTAAGGTGTACCATTGGCCGCACACTTCCCAAGTATCGTCGTTCTATTGTGAAAATGAGGAAGATGACACCGCGGCAAATGAAGAGGGGTTTGAGGAGCAAGAGTTGAAGGTTTCTAAAGAAGGCGAGAGATCCAAACAGATAGATAAAGGAAAGGGCGTAGGAGTAAGCCGCTTCGGGGAAGAAGACGGAATAACAAAGCAGATGGCTGAAATGGCAAAGAGGTTGGCAGAATTAGAAGAAAAAGGCGGTATAGTCGATAGCGAGAAAGATTCTTTCGTCGCTCCATTTGCCAAATACATTCAAGAGTCTGAGCCCGCTCCGGAGTTTCGTTTGCCAGCATTGTCTAAGTATGCAGGAGTTACCACGGCCCGGAACTTCATGTCGCAGGCTTTGAAGTTACAATGGCGATATTAACCAAAGATGACGCATTGCTATGTAAAACTTTTGCTAGCACTTTGGAGCTTCAAGCGTTGGAGTGGTTCACCCAACAGCCCACCAACTCTATTGTGGGGTATCAAGACTTTAAGCAAAAGTTCTTGTCAAGATTTGGGGCCGTGGGAACTCAGCCTGTGGTATTGCAGGAATTAATGGGAATTAAACAGAAGGTGGGAGAAGGTCTGATAACATACACCAACAGGTTCTTGTTGATCGCTAACCTAATTTTCGAGATAGAGCCCAAATATGCAATAATGATGTATATGTCGGGCCTGGTGTCTGAAGCTTTTAAAAGAGAGTTGAGGATGAGACTGCCCGCAACTTTAAGTGAATTGCATGAACGAGTTAAGGCGTACTGCGGGGGTGAAGATATTGAAGAAGGAACATCCGGTTCAGAAAGAAGAATGTTAAAGACGAGAATTGAGTATGTCAAGGACGATAATGCAACTCGCGTTGGAGGGCGAGGAAATCAGGTTGGAGGAAGAGGTGGAGGCCACGCAGGTGGTCGCGGCAACGGAAGAATTATTAGGTTCACAAGGTTAAACGCAAGGCCAAGCGAGATTTTGAGGGCGGTGGAGTTGCCAGTGGCTTTCGAAATGACAGACAGAGGAAGAAGAAACTTGAATCAGTATTGTAACTATCACAGAGACAGAGGGCACGAGACTGACGAATGTTACAACTTGAAAAAGGTGATCCAAGGTAAAATTGATCGGGGGGAGTTGCAGGAATATGTATGGCAGGAGCAAAATGCAGCGGCTCAAGGAGGAAATGGAGAGAGGAATGAAATACGTAATTCGGGAGCCGGCTAGTATCACTTGCCTAAGTAATCAGATCATGTCACTATCGCATACCTGCCATATTCCCGCTTACCCTCCAAGCGAAGAGAGGATTATTAGCTTCTTAAGGCGAGAATTAGCTTTAACGCCCAGCCATGGATGTCAACCCGTAGTAATTACAATTGCTCCAGGAAACAATATACTACACAGAGTGTTAGTGGACTCAGGAGCAAGCCGCAACATCCTATATTATGAAGCTTTTAAGAAAATGAAATATACAGAAGCTAATCTGGTGCCGTACAAAGGATTTCTGGAGGGGTTTACGAATCATATAGTGCGGGTCAAGGGAACGATTTCGCTGGCGGTAGAGATAGGAGAGGACGAAAAGGCGAGAACCCGTACGATAGAGTTCATGGTGATATACCTGGTATCGCCATATAACGCCATCGTAGGTATTCCCTTTATGCAGACTTTCGAGATGGTCGTGTCTATCCCGCATCAACGAGTCAAATTCCCCACTCCGAAAGGAATAGCTTGTTTGAAAAGTGAAGTCAAAGAAGTAATTCAGAAGAAGATCGAGATCCAAACTGCAGCAAGGGCAAGTTCTAGTTCGCTTTCAACAGCCTTAGCAATCCGAGATGCGAAGGTCAATATGATCACTGACTTGGAGGCGGAAGGACTGCGAAAAATGAGTAATATGCGGAACATTGAGGGAAAGATGGTTGAGGAGAAATATGAAGTAAGTTTGGGAAACCAGAGGGCAATTCAGGCCAAACTGGAAGGATCAAGATTGGTTAAGTTTGTTAAGATGAAAGAGCCAGGAATCGAGGAAATAGTTGAAGTTAAGGATGAAAAGTATGAAAAGATGGAGGTGGAAACAATTGAAGCTCTACCACAAGATGGCGGCGATTGGGGTGAAAGCGACAGTGAGAAGGAAAAGGAATATGATGGTGGAAAGAAGGAAAGAGGAATGGCGGTGAACACTTAGTAGGCGCGAGACAACAGGGGGAGAATGCTTAAAGCGAGATAGTCAACAAAGAAGTAAGAAGTAATTTATTTATTTAATAGTATTCTTATTAAAATCGTATGAAGACTGAGTATTATGAATATATGGAGTTTTCCAGTTATGAATGAAAATTATGCATGCTTTGAAGTGATAGTGTTATGAATGAAAATTATATACATCTTGAAAATGCTAAAATGAAAGTAAAGAAATAAAAGTATGAAAGCCTATGATCTAAGTTTATTTTGCTTTTATCGAATGTTGTATAGTAATAATGTTTATGTGACATGTGGTCGAAAGCATAAAAGTAAGCCGCTAATAGTAAAGTTGCCTAAAGACAACTTCACTTTTCGATGGGAGTATATGTATATGATAATGTCTCGCCAAAGGTAAGAAGGCAAAGAGTTTTGATGAATTATCAAAACAATTTTGATGAATTATTAAAACAAGTTGATAAAGAAAAAGAGAAAAGAAAAGTAAGCCGCAAAGTATCATGTGAAAGAAAGTCTTCGGACTATAAACAGGAAAGAAAGTCCCATCTCGCCTGTATGGCATGTATATGGATGCGACTATAAACAGAGAGGAAAGTCCCATCTCGCCTGTATGGCATGTATATGGATGCGACTATAAACAGAAAGGAAAGTCCCATCTCGCCTGTATGGCATGTATATGGATGCGACTATAAACAGGAAAGAAAGTCCCATCTCGCCTGTATGGCATGTATATGGATGCGACTATAAAAAGGAAAAGTCTAAGGACTATAAAAATGAGAGTCTACGGACTATAAACGAGAAAGTCTACGGACTATAAAAAGGAAAAGTCTAAGGACTATAAAAAGAGAGTCTAAGGGCGATAAACAAGAAAGTCTATACCGACTATAAACGAGAAAGAAACCCATCTCACCTAAATGGCATGTAAAGATGCGGCATGTATGAAAGGAAGCACATCTCGCATAAATAATATGTAATGAGGTCACGAAAAGGGAAGTAAATATATTCCGCTGGAAAGACATGGAAAGATATAAATTAAGGAAGAAAGGTATTGGCTGTTTTTAAGGCAAATTAAGATGTGGAGGCACAAAATAAGGAAATTTTTCAAAGTGAGAATCACGAAAAAAGCAAGAAAGAAGCAAAAGAAAAAAGATCATGAGTCGCGTTTTAAGTAAAGTCGCCTAAAGACGACTTCACTTTTTCGATGGGAGTATAATTATGAGGTACGTGTTATGTAAAAAGGAGATTTTTGATAAACTATCAAAACAAAATAGTAAGGGCGAGATATAAATGATGAAACAAGCAAGTAAAGCATAAAGGTAAAGGGACAAGCACGAAGGCTGCGAATATACAATGTTTAAAGGCACACAGGCCCAAATAAAGAAAGCAAATTGTTTTGCCACCAAGGCGGGTTACAGAAAGTTTTACAAAAGAAGTTTAAAAGAAACCAAGTACCAAAGCAGAATCAAGTTGAAGCATTTGGTTCATCAGTTATTGGTTCATCAGTTGGTGCGGGCTGAGCAGAGCTGGAGGCCGCAAGAGCAAGGGCCTTTGCGTCATCCAAGAGTTGATGTTTATATTCCAATTGTTTGTTCCATAAAGGGAGGACGTTAGGCACTTGAAGAGGAGCGGGTTCCCAAGGCGACTTACCCAGCAGTGCATCCTCCTCCGCCAAATCTTTGAGTTCATCAGCCGAATAGGGAACTAAAGGATGACCCATGCGACATATATCACTGAAGATTGGCTCTGAGCCCCATTTTGCAAGTCACTCAATTGTAATGGCGGGTATCTCAGCGGCATCAGCACCCGCAGCTCGCATAACCTGAAGAGAGGTTTGGTCGCCAATATCCAGAAGGTCTTCCTTAAGTTTGTTTACATCAGCATTAAGAGAGGTGATTTCAGCGATTTTCCCAGTAAGTTCTTCTCACAGCTTGGCTATCTCGCCCTGAAAGAATTGAGTGTTAGCGGCATGAGTCTCCTTTAGAGTCTCATTCTCGCTCAGAAATTTGGCGGCATTTTCCTTGGAAGAATTAAGTGCAGCAGTAGCCTTGTCAAGGTTGCTTTTGGCGGCATTGAGCTCAGTATTGGCGGTTTCGAGCTGATTTTGAGAAGTAGTCAAGTCAGTTTTTAGCTTATCCCGCTCCCCTTCCAGGTTGGCGATTGTTGCATCTCGCCTACCAACTCTGCCCATAGGGTATCTTTATCTCTTCTCAATATTTGGTTGGAATTTTCTAACTTCTGCACATCCTTGGTGAGTTGATGGTTCTTGTCATTAATGCCAATAATAGAAGCTCCAAGCTAAATGAAAAAGTTAAGTTAAAAGCCAAAATGAAGAAAATAGCAATTAGATAAGAAAGGAAAGAGCGACATACCAGTGAAAAGTAAATCCCAGCTTGGCAAGCGGCATGATCAATGTCCATATCCGTTACTCGTTGAACCTGGATTGGATCACTAGCGCGAATCAAAGCCGAACTACCAATCAAGCATTCATCAACACTGCGAACTTCATTAATCAATCCCGTCAAGCGAGGAACATTAGCGGCTTCTTTACACAGTTCATATAGCCCATTAAAGTCAGTAGGCTTCTCAAAGTTTTCCTGAAGCCAGCTAGGAGTAGGAAGGGCCGAGGAAGTTTGTGGATCACGTGGAGCAGGAGGAGAGTTAGAAACATTTGTCAAATCACAAAACTCCGTATCTTGAGAAGGAGGAGGATCATCATTTTGAATGGGCTCAGTTGCATCGCCTGCAAGAGAAGGAGAGCTTGTGCGAACAGCTTCGGAAGAGGGGATGATAATGCTTTCTTCGATAGAGGCATCATCAGATTGCAAGATAGAAGTTGGTGGGACGGAAACAGGCGGGATATTACCTTCATTAGATGGAAGGACTTGAGTAGTTGGAAGAGCTTGAGTAGATGGAGGATTCTGAGTAACAACTGGATTTGAGGGGATAGCTTCTTGAGTGGTAGTGGCGACATTGGGGAGAACTGAGGCAATCCTTATTTGTCGCTTTGCTTTGGTCCCAGGGTTGTTAGGTTTGGCTCTAGCTTTAGAGGAGCTTTGGGTTTTCTCCAACTCAATTTCTTCGGTATCCTTGCCATCGCGGGATAATGGCAAGGGTAGATTGTCGAGGAAGAAGGCCAAGAGCGGTGTCACGGAGTGCGGCGAGTCGCTTCATTCTCCTGTTCATCTCCAAATTGGCGCTTTGGCGGCTGTCCATTGATTTGGCTCGGTGATCTGGAAACAAAGAAAAAGAAAATTAAGAATCAGAGTTTGCTTCAGTATAAGTTAAATAGAAAAAAGAATAAGGTTAAAGAAGAGACATACAAAGAACATTGTTCATGGCGGTACAATGACGAGTACCTTTGCACGACTGGCACTCGTGAGCATATTTATTTTCTGTATGCAGCTCCCCTCCATCAAAATAAACGTGGCTTATTGGAACCCGCGACGGGGCAAGAGGTAAGTTATCGGCGATTCCGACTCGGTCAAGTAGTTCCCTATTTCGCAAAATACCCCTCCAAGAAATAAGAGGTTGGGGTGTATCAGCGGGAGAGTCTGCGGGAATGGCGACTATAAAGCACGAATAGCGGCAATAAGGGCATTGTCGCCCACTATAGAAGCATCTTTGGTTTCGATTTGGGGTTTTATGGGGTGAAGATCGGCGGGATGAGACCACCCAACGCGAGAAACAATGAAGAGTGGGTCATCCATCCAATCATGAACTTTGGTAGGTAAGGGAGTAAGGACCTTGGGACCTCGTTGATATTGGAGGGAAAGGCGGGTTTCTACTATCCCGTTTTCAAGCTTGTTGGTTTGCTTGTATCCTTTGAATAAAGAGACTAAGGATGTAACAGTGGGTTCTTTTCGTAAAGAGCGACAGATGGCAATGAAAGTGGTGATAATCCTAAGGGCGTTGGGGTGAATTTCTGTGATCATGGCTTGAGCTTTGTACAAAACTTCACAAAGAAAAGGATCAAGGGGAATCCTAAGGCCAGCCTTAAGTTGTGAAGGAAAAACAACTATGCCATCTCGCATTTCTCTCAAATGGGCTAGGGAGGTGTCTCCTTGATAATCAGAAATGCGATAAAGGGAGGGATCAATGTTGTATAGGGTATGCCAAGTGGTGAGGGGATTAGGAATGAGAGAACTTGTATCAGAAGCGAGAGAGGATCCCGCCTCAGCATGAGCGGGATTAATGAAGATGTTACCTTCAGTCAAGTTCAGATTTTAGACCCCTGTAGAAGAAGGGGGATTACTGGTTGTCGCAGCAGGAGAAGAAGTCTCTTGATCGGCCATCTCGCTGGAACCACTGGAAGAAGAAGAAGAAATGACAGATTTATAATGCGTCCTACGTTTAGAAAAGGGATCAGCGACACAGTGGGATTCAGATGAGTCGCTTAAGTTGAGGTCATATTTATTTTTGATGAATCAGACTAATTCCTTGTGAGAAGTAAAAATATGGGACATAGGGGCTGAAAGGGGGAGGAAAAAATGACCTTGGATCTCAAGGGAATCAATTAATGAAGGATCTACCCAGTTTTCAACCATCATCCTAGCTATGTCGGCTTTGGGCAATCTCGCCCAAGTAGTTCGCAGGCATCTGTATAAGCCGCCTGAAACTTGACACCTACCATACCTAACCGCCTAGAGCAATTCTTGTATCTCGTCATAAAGGGTAATTTCGGAAAAAAATTGAAAGGACGAATAAAGGGAATACCAAGACTCAAACAATTGGGCAAAAGTGAAAAGATCAAAATATGGGGGTTTAGAGAATATGAAGGGTTTTGGGAAAGTTACCTGGTAAAATGAAGAACGGCCGGAGAAGACGAAGAATCGCCGGAGAATGTGAACGGAAACCGGAGGAACAAAGAATGAGACTCCAAAATCAGCTTCAAAGGGCGAATAGAGTACGGAATGGGATTTGGGAAGTAATTTTCTGATCAAATCTTGGAAAGAATGGTGGAAACAGGAAGAGAGTTCGTCGGAATCAAGGTTTGAGTTCGCCGGAGTTTTGGAATGTTCAGGAAAAAGAAGTGTAAAAGTGAAATTGAGAAGAGAAATGGGTATATATATGAGAAAAGAATGTGGGAAATTGATTGATGTGACAGTTAAAATGAAATTTTTTAAATTTTCCCTCTTATTTGGCACGGATTCCAAATGACGGCACATTCAATTTTAGGGGCTCGCCACGAAGATGACACGTTTTAAGTAGGGTTTGTTCAGAATTTAGGCTTCTGGAAGAAGGAATTGTAGGCCTTGGAAAGCGAGATAGTGAACTGCAAGTTTTCGGCGAGACCATAAATGAATCTTGCCTCAAACTTAGGGGCTTCTGATGCTGCCCAAAAATAGTAGTTGGGTTTGGGCCAATTGTATGAGTGGGAAATGATCAAGCAGGACCAAAGTGAGTCAAGGCCCAAGAAGAATATAGGGATAAAGGTAGCCCAATTGGGGTTCGAGGGAAACTGTGTCGAGAGATGACCCAATAAGATCAATTAAAGAGAAAGCCCAAGGTATAGAATATACGAGATATTGGTTACTGAGTGGCGGGATAATGAAGCAAGCCGGCGAGATAATGATGTGAGATGAGAAGGCGAGATATTGTGTCGAGGCGACACAGTATTCAGTTACCCATATCCAGTGAGAGATGGCATCCAACTGGTGCGACTCATACAAGGCGGCATATAAATATCTACGAAATGGGACCCATAAAACGGTTAGGCATTGGGAAAAGTGATCACGTGTTGTGAGTTTATTCTTTTTGCTAGCCAATGGAATAATGACACGTGGACATAGGCATGGAACGTGAGGAGGTCATGTGCGTGGCACGAGATGAGGAGTATATATATGAGGGATAGTCTTCGTTGGCAAGGTACGTTCAACACACTCACCCACAAACACCTTTCCTGACTATTCTGATTTCCAATCTTAAGCAAACACTTATCCTCACGCCGGAGGGGCTTACGCCGGAGTCGCCCCCGGCTTAGTTGACGTTTGTGGCTGTGCAGGATTGAAGAAGGAGCCGGAGCTGTCCAAATCAAAGACTACAACGGTGTGTTGCGGTTGAGGAAAATCCTGGCAACATCACTTATGTTGTTTATTCATTCTCTTTGTATTCTTTGATGGATATCTTATCCGTCTCTTGTATATTCTTCTCTTTATTCTAATACAATTATTTCCCTATCTCAAAAAAAAAAGCGCTTAAAAAAACTTATGCAAGATTCTGCGTATCTTCTAAATATGTAGTTGAGTAAAACTTTCACATCACGAGAATCAGGATTGCACCATATATGCATATGATATGAACCCTGGGATGGACTTTGTGTGTATGTGTATATGTATGTGTGTGTGTGTGTGTGTGTGTGAGAGAGAGAGAGAGAGAGAGAGAGAGAGAGAGAACAGGGTAATAAAACTTATAAGAGCTATGGTTTTGTCACTATCTACTCAATATGCTAGAGGGATGCAATATCAAAAAAATTCAGATCAAATCTTCTTCGCTCTAGCTTCAACTTCTGTCCAGGCACCTTCTACATACTTATCTACGTGCTTATACAGCTTCTCAGTCATCTGCTTTGCTCTGCATTCGTCAGTTCACCATCTCAGGTCCCCCAATTGAAGTGTCTGGCCAGCCTTGACATACAACAGTATATCTCAGCCTATAAATAATCAAAGCAGTTGATGAGCCCGGATCTACTGGACCGGGCCCGCGCTCGGTCTTGTCCAAGGAACCAGTGACGTGGCAGTTCCTAGACCGCTGGAGGGAAGACCGCGGACAAATAGGCCCTTGTGGTCAAGACCGTGTCCCTCCTCGGTTCGTCCCCGTCGAGGACCCTTGGAACCCTGCTCGCTGGATCTGTGCCCGCATGAGTCATGTCCGCATCAACCGTGCTCGCGTCATATATCTTTGACCGCGGGCACAACGATTGACCGCGGCACCTGTCGCTTCCCGGTTAATGTCAAGCCTTACCGAGCAAGTTAGCTTCTGGGCTCGACAGCCACTTGCCGGCTCCCCATCACGCATTCAATGCGGCTCGCCCGGCGCCTGCTATTCCATTTAATGCAATAAGCCGGCTACACGGCTCATGTCCCTTTCAGCCATGTCCCTTGGACACCAATGTTCCCTCCCCGACAGGACCAATTAGCTGCGGACACGTGTAGCTGGTCAAATACCAAAGTGCCCCCTAGGGCTGATCTCATTGCTTACCTCAACAAGCACCATGGCATTGCCTATAAATAGAAGGCCTTTACCCCCTTGGGCAAGGTAAGTTCCATATACAAGAGAGTAAGCTCTTTTACTCTCTAAACCTAAACACACACACACTCCAAAGGTATTCAAAGCCTTATTACTCAGTATTCTTACTCTCACACCCGAGGGCCTGAGTTGGAGTAACATCCAACTTTGACCTTAACGGTGCTTGTTTGTGTTGTGATCTAGGTACACAAATCCTCCAAATATATCCTAGCCAGATATCCTTGAACCGCTCCTGACCCCAAAAGCTGTGGCGTCATCAGTGGTTCCATTGCCGGGAAGCCGACTTTCTTTCGTTTCTCGTTAAAAATCTTTTGTTTTCAAGGCACCTCACGTGTCCTAAACAAATTCAGTGCCGAAAGGCTCTTCTATTTTACATCACTAAGTTTTTCCCATTTAAAACTTTTGTTTTCGTACACACCTTGTAGTCTAAACAACTCGATCGCCCAAAGACACTTCTTTTCGCTTATTTTCGTCTTTCTCGAGACATGTCTCAAATTCTCAAAAATGCCGGGTCATTTGACCATAGAGGAGGAGAACCAAGCCGAACCCTCCAACAACAATAGGGAAAGGCAAACCAACTCGTCTTCAATGCATGGGGGCCCATTCTCACCTCAAAATCCCCACTCAACGAGTTCTCCACCGGTTAACCGAGGAAGCCCGTGCCGAGAAAGCCCAAGCCCTACTAAACACTAGCCCAAAAACTCCCCAAGCTCGCATAAAAAACACCAATCCGACCACCCCACTTTCCCCGTAACAAATCCCGAGAAGGAAGGAAATCCTAGCCTCCAAATCCAAACTGGTCGCGGAGGCCATGGCCATCAACGACGCGGAGATGGAAATATTTGAAATAGAGGCCAATGGAGGGCTACAGTTCCCTCAAGGGTCACAAAGGTTCTCCCAACGAGCTCCCGCTCACTCGCTTGCTAGTCAAGCCGCTGGGGCAAACCGGGTTGACCCAGCCCTCGAGCGGACTGGCCGGCCGACGGAGCGTGGTGCATGTGGATGATAGCGAGGAAAGAGGGGAAGAGGCACACCAAATCGCCGTGCGAAGTCCAAAGCCGCACCCTTGGCTCCGGCCAAGGAGAAGGCCGTGGCTCCACGAGCTAAAAAGCAAAAGGTTGATGATCGTAACCCCGAGTTTGTGGAATTCATGCGAAGATGTGGGAAACCCATCGAAGGCCGCCCGGCGTGGCCGCACTATGGACGCCTTCGCCGATAAAATTGCGCGGGCACCGATCCGTAAGGGCAAACCCCCCGCATGGACACCTATGACGGATCCAAAAATGCCAAGAGTCATATGGGAAGATTTGAGGGCCGATGGCTTTATTCTCCGCGGATGAGTCGCTGATGTGCAAAGCTTTGGCCGCGACCTTCACCGGCAAGGCCCTATCTTGGATGCTAGCCCTCAAGCCCCGGTGTATCCAAATCATTCGCCCGCCCGTAGTCCTCTTCCTCAATGCCTTTGCCGGAGGTGTGTGCCCGCTAGACCAAAGACAGATCTTGTCCGTGTCAAGGTGCACCAAATGAGCCTACAAAAGATTATATATCCCGGTTCAGGAAGGTGAGCGAGGAGATTGTGGACCGGACGAGGGGATATCGTACTATGTTTTGAGGGCGGCCTCAAGTAACTCCTTCCTCAAAATGAATTTTGCCTCCAAAGAAACCTAAATCATGGAGGAAATGTATGAAAGGGCCTCGGCCATTGCCTCCGCCGAAGAGCCTAGTGTGCCCGCTCCACGAGCTTCGCGAAAGAAAGGATAAGCCAAGTCCAGGAGACCACCCTGCAGCCTCGCTCATACCAATAATCGTGGCAAAAACAGAGGCCGGGGATCGTAAAGGCTCAAAAAGGCCGTGGCCGAAACAAGCTTACACGTGAGCTCACCGACCCAAGGGTGGTGATCATGAGAGCCTCGTACTTTCCTCCTCCTCCCCCATGCTTCGAAAGCCAAATGAGAGGAGTAGACTTAAATTCGTGAGTTTCACAACGACCACGGGCACGGAATCGAGGATTGTTTCCACTTAAGCGAGTAATCCAGCCGAGAAAATTAATAACGGGGAGCTAACCAAGTGGGTTAAGGGAAACAACACGCCCCCAATAACAATGATCGCCAGCCGGGCACGACACACGCGGGGACCAGACAGAATGAAAGAGATAATAATGATGACGATTTTGGGGACTATGACATTAACTTCATTCGGGAGGAACCTCCCACTAGTAGGCGCTGTCTCTCCAAATTCGGACATTAGAGAAGGTTTTCTCCATCCCCGCCCCGGCTCCGGAGGAAGAGCTGAAATTGGGTTCAAAAGGAGTGAACTTGCCTCCACCCTTTTTCATTCCACACACGCCCACTCACCCTCGTAATGAGAATCAACCGGCAAACATAGGCCGTGTGTTGGTAGATACCGGAGCCGCCCGCGACATACTTTACTACCATACTTTGATTGGAATGAGAATGACGGAAGCACATCTCACTCCGTATGCGGGTATGCTCGAAGGCTTCACAAACCACGCCGTAAGGGTAAAGGGGACGATTGTGTTTGACGTAGCTATTGGAGAAAAACCCATACGTAAGACGGCCAAGATAACTTTCATGGTGGTCGATCTTCCTTCCCAATACAATGCCATTCTCTACAGAATCGCCAGCCGAATTGGGAATAGTTGCGTCCGTCCCCACCAAAGGGTGAAATTTAACACCCCTGCGGGGTTGCTACCATCAAGAACCAGCCCGGGAGATTCCTCCGAGCACTAGAGGAAAAAAGGAAAGAACAGAAAGGCCAGACCTCCTGCCCGCAGATAGGGGGCGAGGACAAAATGATAGAGGGAAAGGGCGAGGACAAGTCAAAAAAAGGGGAAAGCTCTTGCACTCCCGCCGCCACCCGTACTCAATTGGCATGCTTTCTTTCCATTCCACAAAGGTGGAGCTCAAGATGAGCGTAAAATCAAAGCAGCTTGGCCGCCCGTTGAGGGAGGTTATATTGATCGAGGAATAGAGGGGGAAATTGACCGTGATATCATATATTCAATGGCAACACCGACCGAAGCTCAGTCAACCCCCCAACTATTGTCATTGACTCCCCGCACAATCGTGAAATCGCCGACCTTCAACCTAACGACGAGCTCGAGGAGGTGGTAATCAATCCCCACTTCCCCGAGCAAACAAGCTAAGGTTGGGCTGGAAATTCACAATGAGGAAAGAAGGATACTTATTGAGTTCCTTAGAGCAAATTGCGATGTGTTCGCTTGGAGGGTGGAAGATATGCAAGGCATCGCCGAGGACGTGATCCTCCATAAAATCAACGATGACCCCTCCTTCAAAAACATTCACCGTAAATCCAGATATTTCTCCCTGAGAAAGAGATTGCCATCAAGGAAGAGGTGGAAAAGTTGCTAAAAGCGGGGATAATAAAGGAGATCTCCTACCCCAAGTGGCCGGCCAATGTGGTCATGGTTAAGAAATCCAATGGCAAATGGAGGATGTGCGTTGATTTCACCGATCTCAACAAAGCATGCCCCAAAGATTGCTTCCCTCTTCCTCGCATAGACAGATTGGTGGATTCTATAGCCGGACACGTGGTTCTAAGCTTCATTGATGCCTACTCCGGCTACCACCGCATCCGCATGGCTCCCGAAGATGTCCGCTCCGTAGCCTTCATTGCCGCGGGCAAGACATACCGCTACACTATGATGCCCTTTGGGCTAAAAAATGCAGGAGCCACATATCGCCGCATGGTTAATTTGGTCTTTAAAAACCAACTAGGCGTAACTGAGGCCTACATTGACGACATGGTCATAAAAACTAAGGAAAACTCCCACGAGCTCGATGTGGAGGAAACCTTCAAAAACTTGCGCCATAACAAAGATGAAGCTAAACCCCTTAAGTGCGCTTTCGGGGTCAAGGCGGGCAAGTTCCTCGGATTCATGGTCAACCAAAGAGGGATAGAGGCTAATCCAGAGAAAATCCAGGCCCTATTAGACATGAAACCTCCCGCCCGCGTGAAGGATGTACAAAAACTCAATGGTCGCATCACCGCACTTGGCCGCTTCATCTCGCGGTCAACAGAGAGATGCCTCCCCTTCTTCAAAACTCTCAAAGGGGGAAGAGAGCCGATGAATTTACATGGAGCACCGAGTGCCATCAAAGCTTTTGAAGAAGTCAAGACATACCTCGGGCAGCCACCTCTACTCAAAGCAGCCTATGCCCTGAGAAGAGCTTTTTTCTATATTTAGCCACATCGATCCGGGCAAGAGCAAATGTTCTTGTAAGGGAGGAGAATAACTCCCAAAACCAGTTTATTATGTAAGTAAGGCACCGTCCGCCGTAGAAGGGCGTTATCTTAATATAGAAAAGTTAGCTTACGCCTTGCTTGTATCTCGCTCGAAAATTAAAAGCCTACTTTTCTCGCACATCCTATAACCGTACTAACCGAGGCCCCGCTTAGAAAGGTTTTACATAAACCAGAGTCCCTGGGAGAATGCTAGCTTGGTCTATAGAGCTCACCGAGTTCCGCATCACCTACTCCCCGAGAAAGACAATCAAAGCGCAGCCTTAGTTGATTTTGTAGTAGAATCATCATTCAAATTAGCGGACATGACCTCGGAAAAAGAAAGCGAGCGTAATCGAGGATGACCCAAAAGCCCGAGCACGTAAATTGTTCAACCAAGGGAGCGTCCGTAAGAGGTGTGGACTTTATATGTGGACGGCTCCGCGAGCAAGTTAATCGGTGGAGCGGGCATACTTCGATTGCACCCGCGGGGAGAAATTCATGAGGGCCTTGAGGTTCAAGTTCGAGGCATCAAACAATCAGCCGAATATGAAGCGATCATAGCGGGCATGGAACCGGCAAGAGACTTGGGAGTTCGTAATGTTGAGATCAATAGTGACTCTCACTCATAGTTAATCAAATTAGGGGAGTATGATACTATCAACCCAAGACTAACTCGCATCGTGACCTCGCAAAAACCCTCATCAAAAATTTCACTTACTATGAGCCGAACCAAGTCATGAGAGAGGACAATGTGGAAGCTGACCTCCTCTCAAGAATAACCGAGCAAGAAATTGGTGAGTTGGAGACAAATTGCCGATTGAATTCACGGAGAGACCCGCTATAGATCGAATACGTATAAACAATATTGAGGATCAAGTAAGGGACTCGGGTGGATGAAATGAAGGATTACATCGAGAAGCAAACCCTCCCCGAGGATCCAGTAAAGGCTAGAGCCATCAGAACGGTGTCCGCGAAATACCTCGTCCTCGATGGGGTGCTTTTTCGGCGATCATTCACCAAGCCTTTACTAAGGTGTGTTAAGACTCACATGGTCACCAACTTACTCTATGAGGTTCATGAAGGAGTTTGTGGCGGACATCCAGGTGCTCGCACCCTCTCAGACAAGATCAAATTCCAAGGATTCTTTTGGCCCACAATGAGAAGGGATGCGCAGGAGTATGTTAGAAAATGTGATAAGTGCCGTAGATTTGCGGACATCCCTAGACTACCATCAACAGAGCAGACTTTGGTAGTACCATCGTGGCCGTTTGATACGTGGGGATAGATCTTATTGGACCATTTCCAATCGCTAGAGGAAGCATCAAGTATGTCCGTGGTGGCCGTGGATTATTTTACCAAGTGGACGGAAGCAAAGGGCTTGGCCACTATTTCCGAGGATAACACTATCGCTTTGTCCACGACCACATCTATTGTCGATTTGGGGTTCCCCGAGCAATAATTTCAGATAATGGCACCCAATTCTCCGCAAAATTCACCGCTGAATGTGTGAGAATGAAGGTGCAACATCGTAAGTCCGCAGCTTGCCTATCCTCGTGGAAATGGTCAAGCCGAGGCCGCGAACAAGCTAGTCCTAACCGCCTTAAAGAAAAATTTGGAAGGACGAGGAGGACGTTGGTTGGACGAGCTCCGCATCGCATTATGGGTTGCCGCACCACGATAAGAAATTCAACAGAGAAACTCCCTTCTCGCTCACGTATGGGTCGAGGCAATGGCTCCAGCTTGAGGTAGCCCTACCCTCGTACGTAGTCACATACTTCGACGAGTCTCAAAACGAGGCAAATGTAAGGTGTGACCTGGACGATCTCGAAGGAAAGAGAATGCGGGCACACGAAAAAATGGTGAACTACAAACAAAAAGCGAAGAAGCATCATGATAAAAGAGTAAATAAGAGGAGTTTTTCGGTTGAGACTGGGTACTCGTAAGCGTAGAAGTCCAAGGGACCCAACCCGGGTTTCAACAAGCCGTCCCCGAAATGGGAAGGTCCATATGAGGTCACAAAGATAGTCAAAGAGGGCACCTATATGTTGCGACCAAAAGAGGGAGAAGAGCTTAAGCACTCCCGGAATAGCGACCACCTTAAGAGATACTTCTTTTGAAGTCTTTGTAATTTTTTGGAAGGAGTATAGACTATATATATATAAGGGAGAAGTTATCATCATATCTTGATGCAAAAATCAATTCCCACCACAGCTTCAAAAGCTAAGGTGGATGCCCGCGTGCGGATGCCGAGTTCAAGAGCCAACATATGAGCTCCTACTTACCGATGCGCAAAGATCTAAGGATCCGCATGCCTATATATGTACAAAGATCCATTACGATCCGTACCGTGATCGCGGGAGGACTCTCTCCGCTCGCGTGACACCACCAAAAATAAGTGGATATAGATGAACGTAGGTACAAAGGCCATGATGCCCGTGCCTACGGACTCTAGCTGGGACAATGACCAAGTCCGACCCACTAATTGCGCGAAGGACCTCGTTAGGGCCGTTACTCGCATGCCCGTATGTGACAAAGGCCTACATATAAGCCCGTTCACCGTATCGCCACGAGACCCTCACGAAAAACCTTAGGGAGTTTTGAATAAAGGGTCAAATAAGTGAGAACCTCCAATAAGGGGATACAGATGCCAGTGGTTAAAGGGCCTCTATGCTAAAAATATGCTCCTACCTTTCTGCGCGGACAATAGCCTCACGGCCACCTTCGCATGCCCTATGAAAGTATGCTTGCCTTGGCTACTTTTGACTTACACCACACTGCAAGGCCGGGAATAAGTGTAAATGGATGAGAGTGATCAAACTAGTTTAACAAAGCCAAATAGACAAACCTGGGGTCAAGACCCCTAACTTTGCCACAAGGCTAAAAAACGCGATCATAGAAGAATAAGGTCGACTCTCACAAAAACCTAAGGGTTTTGAATAAAGAGTTAGGAAAACTCAAAAATGCGGGCAAAGGGCCTACTAAGCCGCGCCCGCAGAAGGAGAGTATAAAGTTAATTGCAAGTCAAAAATGCTGGAAAAAGTGATAAGGCAAGAATGCAAGTATTAAGATGCTCGAAGATTGCCAAACTACTCAAAATAGCCTACGAGACAAGCAATTAAGATAAAAATAAAGGAGCCAAGTTGAGAAAAATGCTTCTATTTATATTAAGAAAGTATTTACAAATTCCTACACTATTACAAAAAGAGATCCTATTCTACTACAACAAGAAAAAGCAAAAAATCCTAAACTATAGGAGCTTGGTCCCGCCGCATCTGCAGTCTCCCCGGCAGCACCATCTGTGCCCGCTTCTGAAGTTGGAGTTGGGGAAGGAAGACGGGTCATCGTAATCTCTCGTTATAGGGTCGAGATGGGCTCGCAGAGGCCGGAGCCGGAGCCGCCCGCGAAGGAAAGAGGTCTCCAAGGGCCGGTCCCCCGGAAGAACCTCGAGCTGTGGCATCCCCAAGGATAAAGGGTTGTCCCCGAAGCGCAGAGCATCCAGCCGAGATCAGTCCGAGAGCGCCACTTCGGCCACCGGGGGCAGAGGCCGCCGCAGAGAGATCCAAACCCTTGACCTCTTCCTGACAGAGGAACTAGCGCATGCCCGGCACACACTCCGCATCGCAGCAACCAGCGAGCCAATTACGGCCAACCGCCGCACGGAGAACATGCCCGTGGCCGCGAAGTTCCGGATCTCGTGTCCTGACACCCGCCTCATACTGGGCCAAGCACTCCGCGGTGAACCGGTCGTAGTTTTTATACTCCTCGACAGCCTTCTTCGCGAGCCTCGGCCAAGATCCTCTCCCTCTCCAAACTCAAACTGCGTAAGTGGTAGCAGCTTCTCGGAAAGCTCATCGGCCTTAGCCTCCAGGAGTTTGACCGACTCCTCCGCAGCCTCCCAGCTTTAGTTGCGAGCTCTTCATTTCTTTGCTCCAACTTGGTCTTGTGCCCGCGGAGCTCATTCCGCCGACCCTTTGCCTTTTCTAGGCTCGCTCCAGCTCGGTCACCCGCTCCCGGAAGCCCTTCAGATCGGACTCCATGGTCGCGAACTCCTTTTCCTTGGCATCCGTGAGGGAGCTCAGAGTACCCACCTTCTCCCGGGCCTGCTCCAGCCATGCGGAGTTTGCCCGCCAGTCCTCGTGTTGTCGAGCCTGGCGGACAGCCGTCACAAGTCTCCCTGAGCCTCATGGCCTTGTTGCCCACCCGCGAGGAAGAAGGTCGAATTAGGTGGAAAATCAAAGGCTAAGTGAGGGAGCCTAAGAAAGGTCCCTACCTCGCAAGGGCAACCCCAATGTCCCCCATCGTGGCCGACGGGTTCTCCTTCTCGCCCACCCGGTGGTAGAAGTCGTGGCAAAGAGCCGGTTGATCGCCCCAATGCCCACAGCAGAATTTTGGGCAGACCGGCATATAGGTCCACCCCAAGAATGGCGGGCACGTCCCCCACCTGCTTCCTTTTCTCCCATGCCTCCTCGCGGGTGGCCAAGGAGGAAATCGGATAAGCCACCGAGTAGATTGTCCCCGCGGCGGAGGGAGCAGTGGTGGAGGTAGTGGCAGCAGCTGAGGGCTGCGCTGGGGAGTATCCCCCACTTTCGGGTCTTCGAAGACCTCTCCCCGTGCGCCATCCGCATCTCTCTCAGTCTTCTTGGATTGCTCGGTTATGCCCGGAGGCAATAGTGCGGCCGGGAGATGATGCCCTGACAGCAGCTGGGTGGTGGAGGACCCCGGGAGGTGGAGGCAGATTCCCGGTTTTCGAATGATTCGGGAGCAGGAAGAGGCTCCCCGCTTTCCCCGCCGCAACAGCACGGTCTTGTCTTTTGTGGGAACCCCTCCCATCTCATTCTCGCCTCTTCAGTGGCGCCTTCTTTGTTGGCCTTCATGTTCTTGGCCTTCGCCTGAGCAACGCTTAGTGGAGGAGCCATCGAAATTGTACAGTCCCATCTACTCGAGGGAAAGAAAGATGGTTAGCAAAGCAGCTCAAAAATCAAAAGCAAAGTAAATTGGCAAACAAGCTTCATAGAGGAATCAGAGACCAATTATTTCTGGGATCGCACTCGCCGCCCAAAGATACAGTGTCTTATGCCCGCCTCGAACCGGTAATGTTCGTGCACCCGCCAATCAAGGTCGCGGGCAGCAGGCTCTATTACTACTCGGGGCATGTGGGCGCCTCCCCGCGAGGAGCCACCCCCGAGTAGATCAAGAGGGCTCATCCTCCACTATGGCGCCCACGTCATATACGGGCTCATCCCCGCTGTCCAAGTAAAGGGCCGTATGCCTCTTCTACGGCAAAGGCGCAGCTGCATCGGCCGTGGAAGGGTCCGGATATTTGCCGGCGGCCACCTTCATAGGGACAGGTGTGAAGGTTTGGAGAAGGGCCATCCGAATCTAGACTCAATCACCGTGATGTCCCTCTCGGTTCCATTGGTCAAACTTGTTGGAGGGAGGAGAGAAGGTCCTGGTGGAGTAGTTCCTAGCCTTCAGCTCGAATGCCGCGGCTAATTTGGTTCTCGATAGTAAGCATAGAGCCCGGCAATGGTAGGTTCATAACCCATGAATCCGCACACAATGAAGGAGACAATGGCCCGGATGGCATTGGGAGTCGTGTAAATGGGCAAAGGTGAATTAAACTCCGTAAAGAAATAGAAGAAAGGGTCCAGGGCAGCCTCAATCCGTTCTCAAACCGGGCCCCATAAAAATGCAGTTCTATTGTCCTCGCGGACATCGGCTACCGTCTCGGGCCGCAGCTTGTCCTTGTCCTTCGATGAATATGCCCTAAGGTGCGGACACTGTATGCTTTGCGGTCCACATTATACACTTCGTATATGTCCTCCTCCTGGGCCAATGGTGGCCACCTCCTTGGCCTTCTTACGGCCACGGCCAGATTCACCTCCCTAGCCGGCCTCTTGCCTTTGTTTCTGGGCAGGGCCACAATCACTTCCTCCTCCTCCTGAGTCGAGCTCTCGAAGGCATCCACTATATTGGTGGTCTCAATGGGCCTTCTTGGAGGTCCCCGCTGCCCTCCTATCCCCTCTCCGTCGTCATCTTCTTCGGTCTCCGAGCTAGAGGAGCCAAAGAGACCGGTGGGGTCACCACGGGCAATGGCCACCTCCGATTCAACTTCACCAGCCTGGGCCACCTCAAAATCAAGAGGGTCAAGTTCCTCGCCGTCGCCACCAATTGTCCCCGCCCTAGGGGCCGCGGGCACAACAGGGGGAAAGATGGTCCTTATGGGCAGAACATCTAAAGTGGTCATTCAGTCTCGCGCACGGTGCCCGCGCAAAGATTGGTTTGTTCAGTGGTCCATTAGCTCACACTTTTCCTACCACAAACTACTTCGGGGACGCGAATCGTTCTCCTCACTAGTTCAATGGCATTCGTAGCCGAGCCTCTCGCGGGGAAACCCGCACAAAACCCCCATCACAAAATTTCTCACCTACCGGTATCCCCCAACACCAAAACATCACCGTTCCTTTTTACCCTTTTATCCTTGGCCTCCCACAACCGGGGTGGGACAAAAGGCCCCCATTGGGATTTTTCGCAAATACCGGAAGCACTCAAGGGATAATCTAAGCCACCCATGGCCTACCTTTCCTAAATATCCCCCCGTCCGTTTACAAACAAAGAACAGATCTGGAGTGCTCCCATCTCCTAACTCTATGGGACGGCGGGGTCCAAACTCTCGAGTGCTCATTGTTCAAAACCCTTAAAAGAAAAAGAAAAAAATGAAGGAGATGAAGAGGAAAACACCCAATTACTTACGAGAGAAAGATTGAGTGGTGGATTCGAGAACGGTTGCACAAGAATTCGCAAAGAAGATTTCTCTCTCAAAAGCTCTCTCAAGGTTTGGAAACGGTAAAAAGGGTTTGAGGTTTAAGGGTTTGGTATTTATAAGGTTTACCTATACGGGTTAACCCGTTAACCCGTATTAATTAGCCCACAAATCCAACCTCGGACCATGAACCGTTTCCAACGTTTGAAAATTCGAAAAATTAAATACCTTTTGCATTTATTACCCCCTCGATGAGCGACACGTTCCCCCGACGTACCACTAACCCGTCTTTTCATCTCGCCAAGGGGCCCACTCGTTAACCGGGAGGCACGCCATGCAAGGGACCACGTGTCACTCACCGGTGCCTCCCGAACGTTTCCTTGGCCCATGGGGCCAAGCAACAAACAAGGAAAACGCTAACACCGGTGCTCGCGCGAGGAGCAATTGAGGCGCACCGAGCTTCTAGTAGCTCCTCACTGCACCATAAATAATCACACTTGGAGCTAGGGGCCACTGATGAGCTCCGGATCTACCGGACCGGGCCCGCGCTCGGTCTTGTCCAAGGAACCAGTGACGTGGCGGTTCCTAGACCCTGGAGGGAAGACCGCGGACAAATAGGCCCTTGTGGTCAAGACCGTGTCCCTCCTCGGCTCGTCCCCGTCGAGGACCCTTGGAACCACCTTTCTGCCCGGATCTCGTGCCCGCATGAGTCATGTCCGCATCAACCGTGCTCGCGTCATATATCTTTGACCGCGGCACAACGATTGACCGCGGCACTGCCGCTTCCCTGCTAATGTCAAGCCTTACCGAGCAAGTTAGCTTACCGGCTCGACAGCCACTTGCCGGCTCCCCCATCACGCATTCAATGCGGCTCGCCCGGCGCCTACTATTCCATTTAATGCAATAAGCCTGGCTACACGGCTCATGTCCCTTTCAGCCATGTCCCTTGGATACCAATGTTCCCTCCCCGACAGACCAATTAGTGCGGACACGTGTAGCTGGTCAAATACCAAAGTGCCCCCTAGGGCTGATCTCATTGCTTACCTCAACAAGCACCATGGCATTGCCTATAAATAGAAGGCCTTTACCCCCTTGGGCAAGGTAAGTTCCATATACAAGAGAGTAAGCTCTTTTACTCTCTAAACCTAAACACACACACACTCCAAAGGTATTCAAAGCCTTATTACTCAGTATTCTTACTCTCACACCCGAGGGCCTGAGTTGGAGTAACATCCAACTTTGACCTTAACGGTGCTTGTTTGTGTTGTGATCTAGGTACACAAATCCTCCAAATATATCCTAGCCAGATATCCTTGAACCGCTCCTGACCCCAAAAGCTGTGGCGTCATCAGCAGTAAATACAAAACACAGAGAAACTTTAATGGTACAAATTACCTAACTTTCACATCTTCCTTAACCACTTTCAGCTTTTCTGCTTTCTCTTCAACTTTCTCTGCCAATTCCTTGACTGATTGCTGAAACTTAGGATTGCTGACGGCAAGCAAGTTAACAGATTAAGTACAGACACTTCCAAAACTAATACATAGCCGCCCGTACAAACATATGTCAAACAGCGATCCCACAAGTATGAATTAATTTAAACGTCAAACAAGAACCATTCTTTGACCTGATGGCCAGAGCACTGGGACATCAACACGGAGGTCCTGGGTTCGACTCCCCCCAGTGGTTAGAGTGGATGATTATCCCTCCCTAGTTAATATTAGGCGCCTCTGGGGTGGAGATTTTAAGGGAATTTCAGAGAATTGATGGACTTGTTAGTAAAAATTGACTTACACAAAAAAGGGGCTTGACTCGAGATGGGCAAGCCTAAAAAAAATAAAAAAAAATAGATGAGTACGATGCAGCAAAGAATGCTTGATATCATATACTCCCTCCGTCCCACTTCACTTGATACCAATTTCCATTTTGGTCCGCCCCACTTCACTTGATACTACCCAAAATGGAAAGTTTTTATACTCACAACATCAATCAAATTACTATTCCCCCACTCATTCTCTCTCCTACTTTACTTTTTCTACTCACAACACCTCCTTTCACTAATTCTCTCTCTCCTACTTTTTCTTAATTGATGTGTCCATCAAGTTGGTATCAAGTGAAGTGGGACGGAGTGTTGTGAAATTGGTGCTCCCCCGTTGCAATCAACACAAAGAAATCAACACACCCACATGTACAAGAAAGAAACAATCACACATAAGAACACAAGAGTTGTTTACCCGGTTCATTCACCAACTCGTGAACTACGTCCGGGGGCAATTGCCAAGCCAATATGTATTAGTCTCCTCTCTAATATGTTGCTACAATATGTTCTAGGTCGAAACTATGTTTATATATTAGTACAAGGAAGCCCTAAGTCGAAACAAAAAAAGAGTTGTATCAAAAATAGGAAACAAAAGCAGCCCAGGAGACCAAGAGCCCAAAAAACTCTCGGCCAGCATTGAGGCAGCCGCCCCAAGTCCACCATGTGCCCACCTGGCCTTGAAGAATTCTCGGCCACTGCCTCGGCCAATGGTGCGCCCGCCTCGGCCATATGAGGCGCCCGCCTGGCGCTACTCCAAGCCCATCTCCGTTTTTGAATCCTCCTTTGATCTCACCAAAACTCTCCAACAACTTAGACTCCTCCTCTTCCTCTTCCTTGTATGTTTAGGATCCAATCCCAACAATCTCCCACCGGAGACTAAACCAACAAACATAGAAACACCCATCAACTCCCACCACGGAGTAAAGACCTTCGAACACATTTCCCCCTCCCATATTGACTTGACACTACCACTCCTCTCCTCAAGTACTAAGGCGAGTTGAAACCAAGCGACGCTTCAACCACTCCGTGTTAGATCGTTCTTGCCTCCCCAAATCAGCTTCTACCTTGATTTCTCCCCGCAAGTCTAACTTCGCCTTCTCCCTCCAGACCCACCTTCCTCGCAATGCCTCCCCTTGAAACTTGGACACACCTTGTTTCTTGCATCGACTGTTCTTGGTCTGAATCCGCTCTCTGTTAGGGCCCTTGGACATCCACACCATGTTGATCAACTTTGTGTCCTCCCCAACATACCGTTTCTTGATGTCTCCCCTTTTTACACCAACAGGCCGGTTCTTAAGCCTCTTGCTCCCATCGGAACGAACATCGACATTATAGGTAGAATACAACATCTTCCCCTTAACCCCATGAGCCAACACCTTAGCCCCTTTTGTGACTTCCCAAGACCCACCAATGAAAGAAACACCATACCCTTCACTGTCAAGTTGTCCCACAGAAATCACCCTCCTCCTCAAATTCGGAACATGCATCACGTCGTGTAGTTGTAAAACAGCCCCGTTAGGTGTCTTCATCATCACATCCCCCTTACCTTTGATCTTCAATGGTTGACCATCACCAAGATAGAGAACCCCAAAATCTTCAGTTTTATACCGCTTCATTGATTCTGCATCCCCACTAGCATGACAAGAAGCTCCAGAATCCAACACCCAATCTTCACCCGACTGCTCCTCCCCTAGGATTAATACATCACCACCATCATCCACCACGTTAGCACAACCACCTTTTCCCGGACAAATATAATCGATATGCCCCAATTCACCACAATTGTAGCACTTGACCTTTTTCCCCTTTTTCGGTCCACCCCTTTTTCTCTCCACCCTAAGTGCAGCCCCATCTACGGACGATTCTCCCCTTTTCTCTTTCCTTCGCAACTCCTCTTGAAGGATGAGATCTCTAACCTCCGTATACACCAATATCAAGTTTTGACGTGCTAATCGTTGTGACAAGAACCTCCCAACTATCGTGCAATGATTTTAGTAGAAAACAAGCTAGCACTTCATCGGAGAAAGTAATATCAACACTTTTCAATTGGTCCACCATACCTTTGAAATTGCCGATATGACTTGCCGCCGTCGCCCCTCTCGACATCTTCGCATTCGCAAACCTCTTTATCAAATGCACCTTATTGATATTCGATGGCTTCTCATACATGTCCGACGGCGTTTGTAGCAACTCCACCGTTGTCTTGGCCTCCATAGCGTTCCGTGCAACGTCGCTTGCCAGTGGCACTCCTTACTGCTCCTAACGCCTTCCGATCCAACGTCTCCCAATCCCCTTGTGACATGTCTTCGGGCTTCGCCTTCAAGGGTCCATGGAGATCCTTACAATAAAGGTAGTCTTCAATCCTTATCTTCCAAAACGTGAAATTCACACCGTTGAATTTCTCGATTGAGTTCTTCATCTTGACTGCTTCACCAAAATCCCCAAGAACGCGATTCAAAATTAATCAACTAATGAAAGAATTTTGAATCCTCCGAACCAAGGCTTTGATACCAGTTGTTGTGAAATTGGTGCTCCCCCGTTGCAATCAACACAAAGAAATCAACACACCCACACGTACAAGAAAGAAACAATCACACACAAGAACACAAGAGTTGTTTACCCGGTTCATTCACCAACTCGTGAACTACGTCCGGGGGCAATTGCCAAGCCAATATGTATTAGTCTCCTCTCTAATATGTTGCTACAATATGTTCTAGGTCGAAACTATGTTTATATATTAGTACAAGGAAGCCCTAAGTCGAAACAAAAAAAGAGTTGTATCAAAAATAGGAAACAAAAGCAGCCCAGGAGACCAAGAGCCCAAAAAACTCTCGGCCAGCATTGAGGCGGCCGCCCCAAGTCCACCATGCGCCCGCCTGGCCTTGAAGAATTCTCGGCCACTGCCTCGGCCAATGGTGCGCCCGCCTCGGCCATATGAGACGCCCGCCTGGCGCTACTCCAAGCCCATCTCCGTTTTTGAATCCTCCTTTGATCTCACCTAAACTCTCCAACAACTTAGACTCCTCCTCTTCCTCTTCCTTGTATGTTTAGGATCCAATCCCAACACGGAGGGAGTATACTCCTAAGGGTTACTTTTTACTCCATGTTAAATATTTGGCAGTTAAACAGTGATTTTCTCATTATCGCAACTTTGTCTTTCATGCACACACAAAACAAGCCAACAAAGAACTGGAATGAATTTGTCTGAGTCTATCTTTCGAAAAAAAAAATGCAAGTCAATTAACAATTGAAGAAATGATCAATGGGCTTCTAAAAGTACACACAAGTATAATACTGCAACCCAACAAATGGTCACAGTTACCATAATAGTTTGCAGCATCCGTAATAATAATAAACAAATTAATTAAAACACGTAAAAAAACTAGATGATTATTCAATTATTTTTCAGCCAATTCGGAACCATAAAAAATAGAGTTGTTATGAAAAACTCGTTTTTTCTGGCACTTACGAAAAACGTGTTTTGTGTTTCCCTGTTTGTGTCAGTGCCAGTTTAAAAAAGTGTCAGTGTAACAAAGTGCCAGTGCATGTGTAACAAAGTGCCAGTGAAAAAAGTGCCAGTACCAGTTATGGCACTGGCGCTTTTTACACAGGCACTTTTATATACATGAACTGGCACTCTTTGTTACACAAGGGTGTACAATTACAGAAAATTAATACAATATAAATTGATAAAAATTGAAAATACAAAAAGAAAAGGAGAAGTTCTTGAATTTGCTGCACGAGCCCAATGAAATCACTGTCTCCTTAAGACATATTCGATCCCTCACCGAGTGTGCTTGAGTTTGCTTGGATCGCTTGTCTCCCAGGATAGAACGTGCGGACCGGGGGCACTTTGCACCTAAGTTCCCGGCGAGCTGAATATAGCTTGGACAAAATCACCTCTTCTTTGTAACTATGGAAGGAGGCCAAGAGAGGAAGATGACAATATGCAACCAAAGAGAATGGAGGAAGATTGCAGGAGAAAAGTGTTTGATTCTGCTGTGGTTTGCTCTCTATTCTTTGCCAAAAGATTTCTCAAAGTATACTCAATTGTTGTTATCAAACAACTATTTAAAGATTTCAAAAACCAAGAATAAAAACTGAATAATGTGATTTAATTAAGTAATAAACTACATTATTACGAAATTAATCAGTCATTAATCCAAAAATATTAACCATAATGATTTTTGGTTTCAATTTCCACATTTAATACTTGGTTGTTACAAATCTGCTCAGGATCTGCTCGGCCGAGTCTTATAGCCTGCTCGGCCGAGCAAGGTAGTCCAGAAACTTGGGACCTTCTGCCTTGCTCTGCTCGGCCGAGTCAACAACCCGCTCGGCCGAGCACCTTAGTAAAGTTCAAAACCAATTTTGATTTACAAAATCAAAATTTATTTTGTCAAATCCTTTGAGCATTTATATTTAATTCATCCAAAATCCATTCTGGACAATTAAATATTTTTATTTTCACAAATACAAACCACTTAAGTAATTTGACAAAATTACCCTTTAGAAATTAACCCATTAATTTCCTTCAAACACACTATTTTTTCCAACAATCCCCCACATGAAGGAAATTCATGAGGATAGGTGATAAAGTCTGGCAGTCGAAAACCTGCATAGGATAGGTAGGGGTTTGCCCTTTGAACCTTCCCTTGTAAAAGCATATTTACTCTACTCGCTAATCAGTAGACACGATGTCCTTGAACTGCTAGCTTTTTGTGTAGCCGATCATATACTTTACACAGGTATCTCCCTAACACAATTCAGCTCTCATAGCTGTATCCATTCATGGCCCTGGATCACAATGCCTGGTTCTGTGAGAAGGTCTAAGAATTGAGCCTCACACAATTCTTCTCGAAGCGGCCTCTACTTCTTTCTCACATAGGTGATTCTTTTAAGTAACCCATTTTACTTCACATAAGAATCATTAAAAGCCATAGGCTTAACATCATTCATCTCGGGATGTCACTTTAAGGAATGAGTATAGGGTTGACCCCACAGTGACGCTACAAGTCTATTAACAGTTAGGTTGTCCCTTTGAACCTAGATCTTGGGATCTCCAGTCAACTAGGTTGGGTTTTCCGCTGCGTTTAACTTCTCAAGAGGCTTTAAACCCATTCCCAATGTCAATCTTGCAACTATCTCTTTACTTAACCCTTTGGTTAGCAGATCCGCCAAATTATCCTTTGACCTTACATAGTCAATAGATATAGTGCCAGTTGCAAGTAGTTGTTTAATGGTATTATGTCTCCGACGTATATGTCTAGACTTATCATTATAAATATGACTTTGTGCCCTACCAATCGCAGATTGGCTATCGCAATGTACACTAATTGCGGACACGGGCTTTTCCCATCTTGGAATATCTTCTAAAAATTGGCGAAGCCATTCGGCTTCTTCACCACATTTATCTAATGCTATAAACTCAGATTCCATGGTTGATCTGGCTATAACAGTCTGCTTAGAAGATTTCCATGATATAGCTGCACCTGCTAGTGTGAATAAATATCCACTTGTAGACCTTGAGTCTTTGATATCTGATATCCAATTAGCATCACTATATCCTTCTATTACAATTTGGATGTCTAGTGTAGTGTAATCCAAAATCACGAGTATATCTTAAGTACCTTAGTACTCTCACTATACCCTTCCAATGATTTGTTCCAGGATTACTTGTATACCGGCTTAACTTGCTAACGGTGTAAGCAATATCCGGCCTAGTACAACTCATCAAGTACATTAGACTTCCAATAACTCTCGAATACTCTAATTGAGACACCGGCTCATCTCTATTCTTTGATAGATGAAGATTCGGGTCGATTGGAGTACTCGCTATTCCATTGTCATCCTTGCTAAATTTCTCAAGAATTTTATCCACATAATGAGATTGACTTAACACAAGTCTGTTGGATATTCTAGAAATTTTAACTCCAAGGATTACGTTCACAAGTCCCATATCTTTCATGTCAAATTTCGAATTCAACATGTCTTTCGTGGATTTGATCATCTTATCACAACTCCCTATGATAAGCATGTCGTCTACATAAAGACACAAAATGACATAGCCATTTTCGGTGGTTTTAGTATAGACACATTTGTCACACTCATTTATCTTAAATCCACTTTGCATCATAGCATTATCAAATTTCTGATGCCACTGTTTTGGTGCTTGTTTCAAGCCATACAATGACTTTACTAATTTGCACACCTTCTTTTCTTGTCCATGCGCAACAAACCCCTCGGGTTGTTCCATGTAAATCTCCTCTTCTAAATCTCCATTTAGAAAGGCTGTTTTTACATCCATTTGATGTATTTCAAGATTTCTCAATGCGGCAATTGCAAGTACAACTCTTATTGATGTTATTCTCGTAACGGGAGAATACGTGTCAAAATAGTCTAGGCCTTCTTTCTGTCTGTAACCTTTAATTACAAGTCGGGCCTTGTACTTATCAATTGTTCCGTCCGCCTTCATTTTTCTTTTGAAAATCCACCTATATCCTAGTGTTTTGCTTCCCGGAGGAAGGTCCACTAGTTCCCATGTGTGATTTTGCAAAATTGAATCAATTTCACTTTTAATTGCTTCCTTCCACAAAGGTCCTTCCGAAAGCTAACGGCTTCTTTGTAACTTTGTGGTTCGCTTTCTACCATATAGGTTAGAAAGTCCGGACCATAGGATTTTTCAATCCTAGCTCTTTTGCTCCGTCGAGGTTCTACCTCTTCTTCTTCTCTTTCATCTTGAACGTGTTCGTCTTCTATTGAATCTATTACCCTAGTTGATGAGCTTGCCTCATTTCTTGACTTACACGGGAATATATTCTCAAAGAAAGATACGTTCACAGATTCCATTATAGTATTTTTTGTGTATAGCTTCAATTTTCGACTCATACACAAGAAATCTATAAGCACTACTGTTATGTGCATATCCAATAAATATGCAATCAACAGTTTTTGGTCCAATCTTCACCTTTTTAGGAGGAGGTATGGCTACCTTTGCAAGACACCCCCACACTTTCAAGTGTTTGTAACTTGGCACTCTTCCATGCCATAGTTCATAAGGAGTTTTGTCTTGTTTCTTTCGGGGTATTTTGTTTAACACGTAGTTAGCCGACAACACGGCTTTCCCCCACATGTTATCCGGTAGTCCCGAACTCAATAACATGGCATTCATCATTTCTTTCAATGTCCGATTTTTCCTTTCGGCAACACCGTTTTGTTGGGGTGTATAAGGTGCCGAGGTTATATGTTTAATTCCACTTTGAACACAAATAGCTTCAAATGGAGATTCATATTCACCTTCTTTATCACTTTTTAGCACCTTAATTTTCCGGTTTAATTGATTCTCAACTTCATTTTTATATAGAGTAAACTTCTCTATAGCTTCATCTTTACTTTTTAGAAGATACACATAGCAATACTTTGTGCCATCATCTACAAAAGTCATGAAGTACTTATTGCCGCCCCGTGATTGTGTTGATTTAAAGTCACATAAGTCCGTATGAACCAATTCAAGTGGTTCACTATGTCTTTCAACTGATGGGAATGACTTTCTTGTTAATTTTGCTTCTACACAAATTTCACATTTTTGTTTACAATCAACTTTAAACTTTGGAATATAATTTGCTTTTGTCAAACGACGTATAGAATCAAAATTAACATGACCAAGTCTACCATGCCACAAATTAGATGACTCAAGCAAGTAAACGAAAGAGATCTTCATTTCATTAGCTTTCGCTTTCACAACCATTACAATTAACTTAAACAGTCCATCATTGACATAACCTTTGCCTACAAACATTCCACTCTTAGACAAAGTGACTACATTGGACTCAAACACAATACGAAAACCATGCTTTATCAAAAGCGATCCGAACACCAAGTTCTTCCGGATGTCGGGCACATAAAGCACGTTGTTGAGAGTCAACTCCTTCCCGGATGTCATCTTCAAAACCACTTTTCCTTCTCCTTTGATCTCGAAGGTGGCTGAATTCCCCATGAATAGCTCCACCATTGATTTGGGTTTGAACCCACCAAATTCACCTCGGAAATCACAGCTGCGAGGTGCATCTCGGACACGTCTCTAGCAATGCCTTCCACCATGTTTGCCTCACGAGCCTTCTTTGGCAACTTGCAAGCATGAGCCTTGTGGCCTTCACCGCCACAATTGTAACAAGTTCCTACGAACTTCTTCTTGGAAAAACCACCTTTTGGTCCCAAATGGGAATTCTTGGAAGTTGTCACAACCTTCCCTTTTCCCTTTCCAAACCTTTTACCTTTGGAGCTTTCACCATGCTCCACCACATTGGCCTTAGCCACACTAGAAACAAACTTAGTTTCAGTAACTCTATTGTTATCTTCAATGCTCAATCGAAGGATTATTCCTTCCACATCCATTTCCTTTCGCTTATGCTTAAGGTAGTTCTTGAAATCATTCCAAGATGGAGGCAATTTTTCAATGATTGCAGCCACTTGGAAGCTTTCACTTATAACCATACCTTCGGCATGAATCTCGTGCAAGATAGTTTGAAACTCATCCACTTGAGATTTCACACTCTTGTTGTCCACCATCTTAAAATCAAGGAAACGGGCAACAATGAACTTCTTTGTTCCCGCATCCTCAATTTTATATTTGTGGTCCAACGACCCCCACAATTCCTTTGCAGTTTTCTTCTCATTAAACACGTTATAGAGAGAATCTGAAAGCGAATTGAGGACATAATTTCTGCACAAGTACTCCCCATGCTTCCATGTTTCAACCGCAGCCAAGGTTGTAACATCCTTTTCTCCTTCACTCACCTTTGGCATATCTTCTTTCAGATATCTTGCCAAGTGCAAGGTAGTGAGGTAGAAAAGCATCTTTTGTTGCCAACGCTTAAAGTCGTGGCCAACAAACTTCTCGGGTTTTTCCGCATGAGGGGCCGGGATATGGATTGTATGAGGATTAGTCACAGTCGTAGAGCCACTTCCAT